>VYZS01052339.1:0-52372 GCA_013400695.1 Neodrepanis coruscans | reverse complement strand
TTTGAGGGGCTCAAACATAGAGACACACCCAATGGAATCAGGGCCCAGGCTGTGGAATGGGAAGAAGGGCTGGCACAGCACCATTCCCATCCCCATTCCCACTTCTTGCACAGGTCTTGAGCTTTTGGGACTTGTAGCAAGAGAGTGGGGATCAGCAATCCATATGGAGCAGGGAGCTGAGGCTTGTAAATCCATGTCTAAATCCCAGGTCAGCGTGTTAACCTCTGGACCAGCTGCCCTCCCCGATTCCAGTTTGCTGCGGGGAAACCTTCAATGTGAACTTTCACATGCAAAAAATATTAAGGGCTGTGTCCTCAGCTGGAAATTCAGGGTGTCAGTGGAGCTGTTCCCACTTGCTCTGACCAAACATTGACACAGGCTGTGGGATCAGACTTTGCATGAAAGGGAATTCAGTCCAAACAGGGTGTTTTTCTCTCCTCAGTGTTTCTCAGGTGACTGGCAAACAGAAGTTGGGCAGATTCCCCCATTTGTTGCTTGTGATTAGCTGTGTGATGAGCACTGTGGCTTAGAGCATCCTTTCTAGGATGAGCTTTTGGCTGGGAGGGAAGGGTAGCCGGGTTCACATGCCCTCCAGAGCCAGTCCTTGAGTAATGGGTGTTGCATGTAAATGCCTTATAATAATTATGGACAGAGACAGGGGTTCTTGTGTTGCCTCCCTGGAGACTCTTGTCACCCAGCTTGTTACAGTCATTTCTTTCCTAATGGAAGAAACTGGTTGTAGGCGTAATTCTGCCTTGGTGTGTGGGAGGGAAATCTTGGGGAACAGATGGTTCTTGGTGAACAGACTCCAGTGACTAAGACCGACTCTCAAAAAAGAATTAATCTATCAAGCTGATTTGCTGATGAACAGAAATAGGAAAAATAGTTATAATATAAACACAAAAAGGAGCCTTGAAGAAAGGCTGCCTGTTGTATGGCTTGACAGGGGTATTTCTCCCTGGTGAAGAAATGGCTTTTTAATAGCTCTCTTATGGAAGGGATTCTCTAAGCTGTTTCTTTTTTAAAATTCTGATGTGCTTGTCACTCAGCACAAGAGGGCAGAAAACCAGGCACTCAGAATGACAAAAAAAAAAAAAGGAATTCTGGAGTAGGAGGAATTTTGCCTCTACAGATTCGTGACTGTCTGCTTGAAGGTGGTGTAGGAAACCACTGGGAATTTCTGCTGGAGGTCAACCTAAGTCAAGCTTTTCCTCAATAACTTGAGAGAAAAAGCACAGTGACAAACCACAACCAGACACTTTAGAGCCATTGGTAGCAATTCAGATGTGGTTGCCTTGCCTGGGCTGCCTTCTGTGCCAGCACCTTTCCCTGGGCAGCTGCCCTGTTGTGTAGATCCTTGAATATGGGGGGAATTGAGGAAGGAGGAGACTGTCCTGCCTCTCTGTCCCAGTTAATTGCCAGCCTGTGAGGCTGGGAATGCCCCTCTCTGCAGCTCCTCAGGGACCTGCAGGTTTGTGCACAGAAATATTGCAGAAAACATCAGCCTGTAGACCCACCAGGATGTGCTGCTTGAATGGACAAATTCTTCAGTCAAGCCCATTTCAGTCCACTGAAATGGGGTTTNGCAGTTGCTCAGTCATGAGTAATCTCTAAAAATCTCCTTGCCAACCATTTGATACCGTGGTGTTGCATTTTCAGGGCATTTAACAGTCCCACCACCTGGGAATTTAGATAAATAGCATCTCAATTTTTACCAGTGTGAGAACAGAAGGTGGTTAAATTAAGTGGGTCTTTCTTACGTGGCAGTAGTTTTTGAGGACTCATGTGATTGCCATATTGACTGAAATGCAATTTTAGGTCTATTAGGCCTGCAGACCCAGTGTGGCTCAGGGGAGGTTATTTTAAAGTCCATGTCCACAGCAAACTTTTCAATTTAGAGCTGATTGGAATGTAGTGGGAAATACTAACTACGTGTCAGAGAAGGCAGAGTTTCACATGGGTTTAGTAAAAGCAGTGCTAAGCACTCTGAGGCTTAATTCTCCTTCCCTTTGGCATTACAGTAAAAATGCCCATTTTTGAGATAAGTGACTAGATGTGCTCTGAATCATCCTCAGCTACAATAGCTGGCATTAAACTGCAAGGCTGATATCCACACAAAACATCCTGCAGTGATCTTTCAGGCTGGGCTTCTGTTCTGGTAAATTCATATCTAAACTGGGAGCAACGTGCAAGGAAATGCACAATCTCCACAGCTGCAACCCCAGATGTGGACTGGCATCCCTTTGGAAGTGGGCTTTAATCTTGGAGCTGATCTCCTGAGCTGCTGTTTCTGTGCTGGCACTTTGCTGCTCTCTCTCCCAGGACACAGATGGCTCCAGCATTGTCAGTGTGGTCTATTAGTTGTTATTTCTCTCGGTTCAGGGAGTGATGATCAGATATTATTATATAAATGGAGCCTTTTCAGGAGATGCTTTTAGGCCTGTGGGAGGGAAGAAAATACGGTGTTTTGGAGAGTCGTCTCTTCCCAGTGTAAGAGGGAAGGAGATATTCTTGGTTTAGTGTGTTTTTGCTCTCTCTGAATTAGACAAAATTGAAATGCTCAGAATGATGAATTGAGTAAATGATAAGCTAATAGCTGTTCTATTATCCCTGGAGAGAAGATGCCAAAACTGAATTGCTGGGGTGAACTGCCATAAACTGTTCAGTGTAAGGAAAATTGCATGGACTAGGATTTGCATCATTCTTTCTTCAAAGCCTCACTAACCAGGTGAGTTAAAACCCTTTTGCTGTGAAAATGAGTCTGAAAGCAGCCTGTCTTTGAAATGAGAGGAATCTACAGGTGAGATACTTGGCCATTAATTCCAGAACTGCTGGAGAATACAAGACGCAGGTTCACCACTGTGGCATGTGTCACTTCAGAGATCATTTCCTCCCACAGAGATCAGTGTTTTCTCATTGTGCTTTGGAGGCTGTTAATTACTGGTGTGAGTCTGAGCATCCGTCTGGAGGTGGGATGAAGGCTGTCCCTGTTGACTGATGGACAGAGCTGGTCTTTCAGGCTGCTGAGCCAAAGAGGGCCACGTGTTGTTTTATGAGCCTGACTCTCCCCTTCAGGTTCCAGGCTGGAGGCATTAGTGAATTAAGGTCTTACCATGTTTTTAAATTAAGCAATATGCTGCTAAGAGACTAATAAAAGCAATTAAAAGATAATGGATCTAAAAGCAAACCAACTATAAAGCTGCTAATTATCTCTCATAAGTATTATGAGTCACACCCAACTGCTGTTCAGTTGGAACTTTATCTCCCCTTCCCACTATCAGTCTCTCCCTTCTTTTTCCGCTCTTGTACACCAAGACTTTTGGATAAAGACATGATGGAGGCTCCAGCAGGTTTGCTAATAGGGATCCTTTCAGCATCACTGTGGACTTGGATTCATCACCATCTGGAGGTGTCCACACTCCTACTATCAAAAAAACCCTGTCCTCCTTTATTTTTTACCTTATTTTATGTCTCATCTCCCTGTCATCTATTTCTGAATGTGTCTTTTCCCCACTCTTGCACTTCACTTTATCCAGACTCCTCTCAAATAGACAGTCTATCCCCAGTTACCTTTTTTCCTGGTTGATCCCATTTTCTGCTGCATCCATGCTCAAGTTTGGTGGATTTTTTTTTTTTCAGTGCTGTTACTAAGGCAATCTTGAATTTGTACAGAATTGCTTACATGGTGGCCTGGGTGCAGGTGACTTCAGAAGACTTTGCACCCCAAAACTCCCCTCATGGCATCCAGTTCATACTGGCATCGTGTTTACCATAACTACTCACTAAGACAAATAATGTTATTTTAGTTTTCACTCTTTCACCAAATTCCAGTTAAGCACAGGCAAGTTTCTTCCCTTGTTCTGCATAACACAGCACCAGAGCAACACATTTTTCACACTTTGGTTTTGTGCTCCTGCAGTTTTGTTGTCCTGGAGCAGCTTTAATCGCTTTCCTCATTCCCAGTGCCTGGTGTTTCATCAGGTCCTCCTGCACACACCTTATCACCCTCTCACAGGTGTACAGAAATCTGTGTGTCCTAGAGATCCTAATTTTACTGTAGTTTGGGCAGATATAATTAATGTGGGGTTTTCGTCCCCCAAGGAATCTGAGAAACTGATGGGCTGCCTCTGCTGAACAGAGAAGTTGTAGTTCCCTCAGTTAAATACAAAGTTAGGATGTGTAGCCTCATGGAAGTGGTATCTGCAGAACATTGTGTGTTTCTTGAGAAGCCACTGTGTGGGATGAGAGGTGCATTTCACAGGTAGTTGGTTGGGCTATGTTCTGTTTGTTTCTTCTCTGCTCTTTCCTCCTGTTTTTTTTCCAAGGGTAGATTAAAGCATTAAAGGACTTTATAACCTCATGGGACTTGGGCCAAGGACACAGGCTCATTACCAGTAATCCCTGCTCAGACAGATGGGCTTTTGTGTACAAACAACTTTTTGTTGTTCAGAGAATCATAGAACAGCCTGAGCTGGAAAGGATCCCCAAGGATCATCGAAGTCCAACTCCTGGCCCTGCCACAGTTCAGTCCAGTTGGAAAGATTCCTCTTTCTGGTGGCACATGGGCAAGTGATTTGTTGTACCTGAAGCACAATTAGCACAAGGGCTCACTGTTCTGCCTTGTGGGGACTGGGTGGCATAAAATTAATTGGTGCAATTTAGATCTGGAAGCCAAAGGCAGGATGTGGAGTAAAGGTGAATTAATTTCGGCTTTCATGAGTTCTCCTCTTTGGTCTCCCTTGGAATGTATTTGCAGAGAAAAGTAGCTGTACGTCAGAGTGGAAAGTCCTGTGGTCAGAAGGTTGTAACTCTATGGCTTTAGCTGGAACAATTAGTAAGAGTGCCAGGAATGATAAGTCAGGCTTGTTGGTTACCCTTCAACAGTCTCTGAGATTCCAGAGTGAGCTAAAACCTGAGCCTGGCTTAAGGTCACTTGATAAGGCTTTCTTGATCCTCTTTAAAATGTGTTTCCCTACATATTAAAATACTTGGATCTCTCTACTACTGAAAGAAAAGAAAGAAAAAAAAGAGAAGAGGAGGAAAAAGACAGACAGACGCCTACTTGAGTGCAAACAAAACTCATCTTTTCCTGCCTTCAAGAGGAAAAAGTCTTGCACGGTTCACGAAACATCATCTGGCTTGTCTCCTGCCATCAGGGCCTGTCAGAACATTCTACTCAGGTCCAACTGTGATGGCAGGATAGGGGAGGGAGGATTTCACTTGGGTGCAACTGAGCCATCTGTGGCAACGCTCTGGTCTTTGCACCGGGAAGGGAGCGACAGCTGCTCCTGGCAGACGTGTTACTATCGCCAGCTGACGTTGCCTGGCCCTCCTAACAACAGGTATGTTTGTTGGGAAACA
Organism: Neodrepanis coruscans; assembly: GCA_013400695.1. NCBI lineage: Eukaryota > Metazoa > Chordata > Aves > Passeriformes > Philepittidae > Neodrepanis > Neodrepanis coruscans. The sequence continues at coordinate 47,011 of VYZS01052339.1, read as the reverse complement.
AGACAACACCTCCTGCTTGATGAGACCCAGGCTAGTGGAAAAGGGAGGATGCATGCCCATAGCCTTGTTACTTTGTGGGTCTGATGTGCCTTTTCGGAGGATTTTGGCGAATTTCAGTGGAATTGATTTATTTTTTATTGTTACTGCTTTTTTTTAATACCTATCCTAGGAAGAGGTGAATTTTAAGAATACTCATCATAGGCAGAATCAATGGATCCCAGCTTTGTTAAAAAACAAAATCTCCAATACAGAAAGCAGTCCATATTTTACGTAACATGCGAAGACATTGGATTCAGAGGGAAGGTCTGAGCAGACATTCCACAGGCTTGTGCAACCATATCCAGAGGGTTTCCATGGATGCTTCTGAAAACTGGCCATAATCAGAGGCATTAATTACAGTTTGTCTCCAGCACTTGCAGAGCCAGGCTGTCTTGTAACTAGCTGACACTATTTGGACAGATGGTTCTATCTTCTTAAAGAAGTTCTAATTGCCCTAAGCTGAAGACTCCTTGGATGGAAATCAAGGATTACTTGTAATTCTGTACTTCCTTGCTTTCTTGGAATAGTGACACTAGAGAAAATCGGTTTACAATGGTTAAGTCGTCCCTTCTTAGATGTTTTCTTAGAATTTCAACTGTTTTCTTCTTCACTGGATTGGCCTTTTGGTCACACGTGCCTTCACTCCTGGTAGTATCCCTACTCTTTCTAAATTTCATTGTCTTCTAATAACCTCTGGTAATTTTCTGGTTTGTTTACTGACTGTGTGTGCTGCATGTAGCCTTACTGTGAATATATGACCCTGGATAAGGGACAGCAAGAAAAGGAAGCAGATATTTAATAGGTTGGGATACCCCAACTTTAGTGCTTTTCCTTTAAACACTAATTGAAAAATTATCATTGTACATGGTGAACATGGCAAAAATGTTTGTGGGATGGCATAAGAAGGCCAAAATACTGTGAGTGTGAAAGAAAGATGATGAAGTGATAAATTGTCCTAGTAAATCATGGAGTCACAAAATGGTTTGGGTTGGAAGGGACCTTAAAGATCATCTCATTCCATGGGCAGGGACACCTTCCACTATCCCAGGTTGCTCAGAGCCCCATCCAACCTGGCCTTGGACACTTCCAGGGATGGGGCAGCCACAGCTTCTCTGGGCAACCTGTGCCAGGGCCTCACCACCCTCACAGGGAAGAATTTCTTCCCAATATCCCATCTAAACCTATTGATGGGTACAACAAGCTGGTGAGAACAAGGTCCAGCACAGCCCCTCTCCTCTGTCACTTGGAGAAGGAAGTTCTCATCAGTCATTCAGTGTCACTTCCTGCAGAACTTCCATGCTGAAATGATGGTAACGTTTGACACATCCATAAATTGAATATTCTTGGGATGAATTTCAGCCATGGAGACCAGCTGGCAGGAAATGTCTTGCTCTCATGCCATTCAGGCTCCATACCTTCCCAAACACCATGACCAAATGTGGGATATTTCTTGGGAAATAGCCTGTTCCAGCCTAACTCCTCATTTCTGACCAGAGACTCATTCTTCTTTCTGGTAATTTTCCAGCACAGTTCATGCTGGAAGAGTGAATTACTCTTCAGCTGCTCTCATTTCCCAGGTGTTCAGCTCTCTACACTTGAGTGCTCTCTCACTACAATATTTAAAAAATCTCTTTATTTGAGTAGCTTTAAGTATTTGATGCATTTGTCCCGATTTGTTCACCTTTGGTTGTGTGTGACATCAAAGGATTTTTACCTCCCTTGCCTTTTTAACTGAGGTGCACTTCAGTGCCCACATTACCTGTGATCCTTTTCGTGGTGAGGTCATCTCCTTTCTGCCTCAAGGAGAGCACAGGGATCTTAAAGGAATGAGTGTGGAAGTGCATGACACCCACCCTTGGCTGCAGTTCCTTTGGGAAGACCCAAGTTCAGAGCAGAGCATCTCCAGATTTTCCTGGGTGTACTTACTCCAGGTGCATCCACAGAGTTTTCCTTGAAACAGAACATGGAATTGCACACCAGCACTGTGTCCTACACAGGTTGTGTGCTGGTTGCCTCATCTTTATCTGTGTGACAGCCCCACTGTACTTGAAACTTGTCTTTTCAGAGGGGAGGAACCGCAGAGTCCTGCACCTTCAACACATGACTATTTAGATGATGGGATGGTGTTGAGTGGATTGATAAGTTGGGTAATAGGTTGGACCTGATGACCTTTTCCAACTTGTTAATTCTGTGTGTGTATAATATGTTTTGCAGTAATGATAAATGACAGAGGTCACCATGTGCAGCTGCTATGCCAGACTTCTACAATTCCCCTGGGTTTTGTTAGGTATTTTCAAACAGGAAAGTAGTTTTTGGTTATCACTTTCAAATCTCAGTCTCTTTCTTGGTCTTTTTTTTGGTAAAACATCTCCAAGAGGGAAGTCTCTGTGTTTGACACAGCCCTTACTCCTGGCTGGTTTTCCTCAGGGGGGAAAACACTCCTGAAGTTCCCTGGTGCCCCCACAGATCTTGCAGTGGAACATTGAAGATCTGTAATTAAGGCAGTGAATGTGGAAAAGCAGATTTAGATCCTGTGTCTGGGTAACTCTGTACTTGCTAACATTTTCAAGGACACACAGTGTTTCTCCAGGTAATTGGTAGTGAATTCTGCCTGGCAGGAATTGAGGAAGGGGGGATGGACCTGCCTGTGGTTGTAGCTCCCAACATCCTTTGGCAAGTGACTCCCTTTGCCCCACAGCCTCATTGGGGCATAGTCATGGCAGAGGGATGAGAAGGATTACAGTTCTGGAAAATGCATGGGAAGCAACATGTTAAATGGTTCCTGTAGGAAAAACTCCCAAGTGTTACCATCCTCCTTCCCTGCACTGAAGTTTTAAATGTTTTAAATGCCAAGTGCACCATCAAACACCGGTGGTGATACCCAGGTACCACACAGGGGCTCAAGGAACTTCTGTGATAAGTGTAAGGAAGCTCCATATTCCATCTGTGACTTGTCCATCCACCTGTAAGATGGTGGTGGAGACCACAGAAAGCCTTTCCATGTCCGAGAGAGCTCCTTTTGCTGTTCCACCACAAAATGTTGCAGTGTAATCCGAGCATCCTTGCTAGAAAACAGCAGGCTTTGTCAGCAGCCAGTTTTCAAGGAAATTGGCTATTTAAAACCACATCCCAAGTAGCTGGCTGTACACATTAGCCTTAGCTGACCTGTATTGAAACTTGCTGTCTGTCATCCCTCTGTGTCTGTAGCCTTTATCTTTAAATAATCAGCTGTTTTGTTCGCTGGATGTGGGTCCTGGGTACTGTATTTCCACTACATTAGCTCTGCTCAGGGGAGAGTAATAGCTCTGGATTGAAGCATAAGCCATTTGTTTTCCTGTAATGAGGAATGCTCTGCTGCATGCTTTCTAACTGATTAGATGAATTATGCTTTATTTGCCCTGAGAAGAATTATACTTAAAGGCAATTTTCTGAAGAGGAAATGAGGCAGAGAGTGCAAAAGGGGGTGAAAAAGGGTCTCCATCCTTATTAAAGCTCCCTGACCTGCATTTTCACACATTTCTTGACTGAACAATCCTGGTGTTTATTGCTGGAAACCTACCATGCTAAAAATTAATTGCAGGCTAATTACTTGATGTCAAGAAGCTGCCCAATTATATCTCAGATTTGCTACAGTGGCAGTTCTAAAAGTAGTTGTGTACCTTCCTTCCTTCAGGACTGTACTGGGGGATTTTATTAATGACAGATACAGCTGGGATAAGCCCTTTCATCAGGACAAAACTGCAAAGATCAGGTGTTTTTTTAAGAGTTATTTTCACGACTTCAGTACCTTCAGTAGTTTAAATTCGTGATGCTGCCATTGAAATCACAGATGGTTGGATATACAATTCAGGGGGGTACTCTCTGTATTTACAGGCTGTTCCCCTGCATTTATACACCAGTGCTCTGTTCAGAAGAAGGATTTCAAACACTTTAGTTTTAAAATTATTCCACACAGCCAGTAGACATCTTGTTCTTTCAAGAAATTGTTGCCATGATATTTTACCCCTTGTTCTGTGTCTTTTCTAGGTTAAATTATACTTCCTTTATAGAAGCAATTTACCCCTCTATTCTCCTGAATTAATGCTAAGCAGTCTTTTCCATTTCTTTATCTGAAAGGATGGAAGCTTTTTACCTTTTTTTCATTGAACTCTCTCCACCTTAATCTTTTCAGTGGTTCCTCATATATGAGATCCATTCTGTTGGAATTCTCTGATTTTTTTTTCTCCAGTTTAAATGTTCAGCAGTGCCTTGAAATGTGCATATTAATCCTCCTAGAGATGCCAAATATCCCCATTAAACACACCTGAGGAAATAAAGGTTCCCTGCCTGTTAAAGTAAGTTGTTTTTTTTAGGGATGAGGAATGATAGAACCAAAAAAGAAAGAACTATCCAGGTCTTTGAAGGGCAGTTATAAGACTAAACTGCAAATTCCTTTTTAAAGCAGACCATGGGTTAGGCATTCTACTTTCATTAGTTTGTATTTGCTTCATTGAAATTGTCTCCTGAGGAAGATGCAAAGCCTTTGGCATTTTGCACTGTTCAGTGGTTCCTTTATTTTTAATCTCTGCTATTCCATAAATGTGCAGTTCGCCCTTTCTTTAAGGTTTTTCTGTCTTTGTGGTGTGGAAGAGTTTCTGACTCAAGGATTGGTAGGCAGAAATCCCTCTGAATTGTGACATGTTTTAAGGCAAGAGCAGAGGACACCAAGAGCTACAGATGTCCTTTGGAAAGGGAGGTCAGAGCTTAAGTGGGCAGGAAGAGGGACAGAGATGTCCATCAAACTCAAAACAGAATGTTGGGAGAAATTCTACATGTCCTGTTTTCACAATAAGTGCTTGACATTGTAAAGTGAAAACACAGAGACTACATGGTTTTTGTTGTTATAAATAAGAATTGCCTGATTATAAAATAAAAAATGAGTTCTCACCTCTGTTGAGAGGCAGCACAGCCTGTGCTGAACTTGAATCTGGAGGTTTAAAATGAGAGTAGCAGATATTTAGATTTCATCTATTGATTGGGGCAGGGCAGTAGTCTTGCCCCTGGAATGCATTAGGATACTCAAAAAGACACTGAAATCAGGATAATGGTATTACTGATTTCCCTCAGTATAATTAACACCTTGAAATCAAACCCCTTTCCTTTCTCTTCACTGTGATTCTGTGACAATTCCTGTATCCCTTCAGAAGTACTGCTGGCTTGGCCAGTGTTTTCATGCAGTTTCAACAGCACAGCACACCAGGCCACTTCTGTCCCTTGGGCTAATTTTATATTGGCAGAGAAAAGATAGAGCAATCCTTAAGTCTCATGAAGTAATTGGGAATTTATTTTTTATGCCGTGGGTGAGTTAATCAGAATTTAGAGATGCAATTACTGTTTACCTGCAGATTAAGCATCATCTTTATGTTAAGTACTCCTTGAACTATAGGGAAGAGTGTAGAACAAGATGCACTTGTTTTGTCTTTAAGTCTTCTTGCACTTCCCTGCAAAGCACTGAGAAGCCTGAACTCTTCAGCTCCCACAAGAGAGAGGCAGCAGACTTTGATTAAACAGCTGCCCCCGTTGTCTTGATGAACTGAATGTTCCTGTGATCCAGAAGGTTTCCAAAGCAAGATGCTGACTTGTGAGCTTGCACTTGGGAAATTGCCTTCAGAGAAATGCAGTGAGTGAATCATTGGAGGGGGGTGAAAACCTGCAGCTGTTGAGTGGCTTGTGGTAGGAGCGGGCAGAGAAACCAAAGGGGGCATTATCTGCAGTGGGAATGTCAGGAGGAGATGGCAGGTAGGCAAAACATAACTCTCCAAACTCGAGCAAGGCACTGGAGTACTATTTCCCTTTTACTACTCCTCCTTTTATATGCTGTGACTGAAATGGTGAAAGGGCTGATTCGTTCTTTCCCTGCCTTTGCATCATTTATGGCAAAGTAAAACAAGTAGAAAATCCCTCTCGTTTGGTGGCGTTTTACACTCTCTTTGCAATGCAACAAACAAACGCAAACAAATGTTCCTAAAATTCCCACAAGATAGCTTTGGTCTCACATGGGTTCCCATTTTGTGTCCCATCAGGGTTTTTGCTTGTGTGTGATCTCTCCTGAGATGATGCACATTTGGAGAGCTGTGCATCATCCTGTTAGAAAACAAGATTTTTGCAGACTTAGAGGCTGCCTGGGAATTCACTTCCTACAGTCCAGTAGTAGGACCAAGAGTTTTTGCCTATGGATAATGTGTGCAGTCAGTATCACTGAGAGCAGGGGAATGACATAATTGTGTCCTCACTTCCAATTTGCTCAAGTTTCAGGTTTAGGAAGGATGTGCAGCTGTGTGTCAGTCTAAAATACATGAAGACACGTTCAGAGCGTGGCACATAATGATCTTCTTATCACCTCTTCATCCCTAAGAACCTCAATTTTTTTTCTAGACCTGGTTGTCAGATAAGCAGAAAGATGGCAATCCCTTCAGACAGGAAAATACTGCTATTAGTGTCAGTTTAATCCTTCATGTGTCTTTTAGTTTGTTTACTTTATGTCACAATTTCTGCTCTTACATAAGCACTGGGCAGATCAACGACAGAACAATCTCTGGGACAACAAGAGGCCATGGCAGTAAAAGAGATTTTCAAACTCAGTGTTACTGGTGAGGAAACTACAGAGTAGGGGAAACACCCCAAAACCACAGAGCTACTGAGAAATCACCTGGTCCATCCTCCTGCCCCAAGGCAGGTTCAGCTATTCCCTGCCTTTCCTGGCAGTGCTTATTTAGACAGTTCTTAAATGCATCCAGAGGCATCCTTTGCATCATCCACCACTAATCTCTCCCGGTATCACTCTTCCTGTCAGTACATTAGTTATCTTGGATGTGTGATTATCCTTTGAAATCTAGACTGTACCTCTTCAGATCCCACAGCCTCTCTAGTCTGTTTATGCTTTCTACCTTTCATGTTGTCACTCTGTTGTCCCCTCCACAGAAAGAAAGGCAGGAGGGTTTTTTGGACTTAAAGGCCACTGTTCTTTCAGCTGGAATTGTTCAAATGCAATAATGCTGGGCAGCAGTACCAGATCTTTGGAACAGGTGCTTTTAAAACTTCAGGTGATTTTTTTTTTAAATGCTACTCCAGCAAATTCACAGTGGTTTGAAATTCAGGCTTCATCTTCTTTTCCTGTGAGATTTACCAAATAAAAGGTCCCCAGGTGGAAGTTGCTGTAGCCATCTGCTTTCATGGGATGGGCACCACAGCACCCCCAGACCTGTTACCAGGGATCTGAGGTACCCACAGAGTCAAAATGGGAACTGAGGAAGTTGATTTCACAAAAGCACCTTTAGGTGATGACAGTTTTGGTTGCCTTTTCCTTTCAGAAGGTTTGTGCAGTTATCCTGCTGTTCAGGGCATTAAATGCTGGCTTTGGACAAATCCTCAGACAGAACAGTACATGAAAGTGTAGGGATCTTTTCAGTGGATAGATGCAGAGTCCTGTCATTCTGCTGGGCAGAAAGGTGTGTTGGAAAGAGCTGTGGGTCATACAGGAAAAAAGGGCTGGAAGGCAGCTTGGGAGGCCAGGGAGCTGCATTCCTGTTGTGCAGATCTCCTGGTGGCAGCCAACAGCTTTAGCAGGGATTTAATTATTGGGATGCCCCATTCAAGGTCTGATCTAAAATGAGCAAAGAGTGACAGTAGACAAGGGGCAACAAAGGAAGAGGAGGAGCTGGGATGTGCCCTGTTCCCCTCCTTTCCTTAAGTCCTTTGTAGAACCATCAAGAGAATTGCTTGAGTCTGATGTTGCACAGGCTTTTTTCCCAATTCATAATCTGCACTCCTGTTACTACTCCTGTCCTACAGGCAGCCCTCGAGGTCAAATTGCAAGTGGTTGCAGGAGATGTGGATACAGAGGAATTTCAGTGGCTGTCCAAGGGAATGAGCAGTGCAGAGAAGGCTCATTAATCTCTTCAGGGCAGTGCGTTACCTCCTGTGCTTTTGTTCTGCCTCTCCTATGAGGTTTTCCCCCAGGAGGGAAGGAGTGAATTAACCTATTTTATCATCTCACCCGTGTCCTCCCAGACAGTCCTTCTCTTTTGTGCCAATTTCATTGAGTGATGTAATCAGACCGGCTCCTAATCAAAGCGATCTCAGTAGCCTAATTCTGTGCCTGATCTCTCTCTGTTTGTGCTTCAAGGTCTTTGACAGGGTCCGGGAAGATTGCCCTAATTTCCACGAGAAGATTAAGCCCATTAATGCTGAACTCACTCAGCCCAAGCTGGCCATCAGTGCTGAAGACGAGGAGGAGCTTCTGGCCCGGGTCAATGTTGTCTTCCACTGTGCAGCAACAGTTCGCTTTGATGAGCCCCTGAAGTACGTCCTCTGCTTTCCTGTGTTTGCTAAGCATGATTCAGAATGCACCATGACAGCTCAGAGCATCCCTTTGTGTCTCTGCAGTGGTAAATTCTCCCCTTGGGTGCCCACAGGGGTGTTCTGTGCTGGAGGTGCAGAGTGTAAGTGCTCTGGAAATGTCATGTGCACATCACAGGTGAAGTGTCTTGGAAGGTTCCCGTGGGAAAGAGAAGGATGTACCACAAGCTTGGGTTGTAATGCAGGGAGGGAGTTAAGTGTGACCTGAAATTGGGGTGGGCAAAGCTGTGTTTTAGGTCAGGAGGGAGATGTTTTGGCAGAGCTGGAGGCAGCTTGAAGTGAAACTGTGTTGTGTCTGTCTCTAAAGCAAGTGTTAATGGCTTTTCTTTGTCACTGAGTAAGAGGAGAAGGAAATGAGATGTGGTTTGAGAAAATAGCCTTTAAAATACCCAACACTCAGTGTAATTAACTGTTTAAAATAAGTGCTTGGTTTCTGAAGGATTTCCTCTGGGAGTGCTTGTCCAGGCAGGCTTTCCATTAAGAAAAAAATAGCAGAAATAAGCCACTAAACCCAGATAAGATGTTCAAGTTCTGTGCCCAGATTGAACAAACTGAGGTGGGTGATCTGAATTGCCAGATCTTCATGATTTTGTGATAAACACTGTGAGAGTAGAAAACACAATTAATATCAGTGTTCATTTTCTCATACACAGGATAAATATCCACTATGTCCACCACAAATATTTGCTTTTTAGAACAAATAATTAGACAAACACGAGAAAGGAAGCATCTCTTGATGGATTCTTGAGCCATGTGTAGAACATGGCTCAAGATGTAAGTACCAAACCCCTGCAGTAATAGCCATAAATATTCTTAAATCAATACACAAATGAATGGGCTTTAAAAATTTGTCTCAATGGCATGAAACATCAAAGAGAACTATGCTTTAATTAGGAGAATAGCTAGAAAGAAGTTAAAAATGTAAATGGTCATCAACTTGCAGAAAATGTGGAAACTATTTAAAGACTGATTGCATGTGATCTGTTAAAATCTCTCCAACAAAACAAGGAGAATCCAGTATGATTAAACAGCAAGATATGAGTTGTTCAAATCAAACTTCCTGTCTAGATAATAAATATATCAGATGGGTAAAAGTTGTAGCAAGTTAAATGTGAAAGTACAAATTGCCGCTCAGAAAAGGAATTTCGAGCAGCAACTTGATAATGACAAAAAAACCCAAACACTTTTTTTTAGACATAGCAGAAGTCCAGAGATTACCACAGAAAAATTTAAAAAATCTAAAAATTTAAAAAATTTAAAGCCAATAGATAAGGGAGGTGCAAAAGCAGTGCTATCAAGATATGAGAAAATCAGCAGTTAAGAAAATAAACAAATTATTGGCATCAACATGCAGGACATTTAGGGAATTCTCCAGGTGGAACTCTTGAGGGCAGAAATCTTGGAAATTTTGTTATGTTGAAATATTAGTAGAGGCTGGTTTAACACAACAAATCACCAGGGTTAGATGGTATTCCCTTAGAAGGCTAAAGGAGCTCAGAGCATCCCAGCAGAAATCCAGGCTGGACCCATATTATGAGCACAATTCTGTTCCCCCCAACCTCAGAAGAGATGCAGTGGAAGAGAAATGTGCACAGAAAAGTGATTTTCATATGAAAGGTAGCTGAAGTAGAAGTATTCATCCTGCCAGAAGGGTGGAAGGAAGTAGAAATCTATGGAAAATACTATTTTGTAACAGCAGCGTGTAAAAAGAAAAGAATTTCTGGCTTCAGTTACCATTATCCAAATATTAATCACACTCTTAGCTAATGTTTTCACTCCTCTAGACTATTTACACTTTCTCTTCAACATGATTAACTTTTTTATTGTACACTGGGCTCGATGACATTATTCATAATATTGTATGTGGTGTTGAAAGCTTCTGCTCCTGGGCTGAACAGATTGCACATTCCTTAACCTTGTCCCTTCTGTGAAGGAAAGTGCCTTTCTTCCAGTACACAGTGTGCAACACAGAGTTTGTACATCTGTTTGCTGAGATCCATTGCAGATAGTCTCTAGGACAACTTCTAGCTCTGCTGGCTGCTTCAAGGTCAGCCTTGCTAACAAGGACAGTCTTATCAGTTCTCTTCTCCATTCCTTGGGATTTTTAAGCTGTTATCTCTAATTGTGTCTTCTTTGATTAAGAATGGCTTCAAACTGAAAGGGAGTAGTTTAAGACTTAATATTAGGAAACAATTCTCCCCTGTGAGGGTGGGGAGGCCCTGGCACAGGTTGCCCAGAGAAGCGGTGGCTGCCCCATCCCTGGAAGTGTCCAAGGCCAGGCTGGATGGGGCTCTGAGCAACCTGGGACAGTGGAAGATGTCCCTGCCCATGGCAGGGGGGTTGGAACAAGTTGATCTTTAAGGTTCCTTCTAACTGAAACCATTCTGTGATTCCATGAATCTGTTTTCCTGGGCCCAAGGACCCTTTGCTCCTCAGTGAAACCACGTGTTTATCTCCTTTGGCAGTGGTCCCTTAGGGAGAGCATTGAGTGGCTACTGTAGGAACCACAGCGCCTCAGTGGTGGCAAACGTGTTCCAGGAAATGTGTAAGACCTAGAAATATTAGTGAGGTGTTACTTGTAACCCTTCAAATTGAGTAAAAACATTTGCTGGACATCCCATGTCCACAACAGCAGATCCAGCAGCACTGCTCTGACAGCTGGTTTAACCCTTGTATTTCCCTGACCCTTTCTGCTCTGCTATGCCCACCTCTCCTCCCTGACTCCCCTCTCCTTTGTGGGGCTTGGCTGAGGCTCAGTGTCCCTCTGTTCCCCCCCAGTGACATGCAGTTTCTGTTTGTTCCCCCTGCAGACATGCCCTGCAGCTGAACGTGATGGGCACGCAGCGGCTCCTGGAGCTGGCCCGGCAGATGCAGAACCTCGAAGCCTTCATCCACATCTCCACTGCCTATGCAAACTGTGTCAGGAAATGCATCGAGGAGATCATCTACCCACCCCCAGCAGAACCCAAGAAGCTCTTTGATTTAGTAGAGTAAGTAGAGGACCACGGGAGTTGCTCGCAAAACCCATCAAGTGGGATTTCTGTTCATCGTTGCTGTTTTTCTGGGGGTTTTTAAAGGTTCTGATTTCATGAGAGTCCAAGGAATTAAGTTCAGCTCTGTTGGTGCCTTAGTAAGAACTGGATTTTTTTTCATATACCTTTTTTTTTTATATCTTCAGCTTCCCAGTGTTGTTCTCGCTCATTTCAGGAATCCTCTGGTACTAAAATGGAGTTAGATGGGGATGAGTCAGAAACAGGCTTTTTGAGTTAATTCACTGTGGGAATGAGAGAATCATTGAGGTTGGAAAAGGCTCCCAAGATCATGGAGTCCAACCTGTGACTGATCCCCACCTTGTCACCCAGCCCAGAGCACTGAGTGCCACATCCAGTAATTCCTTGGACACCTCCAGGGATGGGGACTCCACCACATCCCTGGGCAGCCCCTTCCAAAGCTTAACCACCCTTTCCAGGAAGAAATTCTTCCTGATGTCCAATCTGAACCTCCCCTGGTGCAGCTTGAGGCACTTGGAATCCAGGACTTTGGGGGAACAACAAAAAAAACCTTGTTTAACTGAGCTTAACAAGATGAAGAATAATTAGAAAGAATAACAAAGTCAGCTGATAAAGGCCCTGGGAAAGCTTCCCCTTTGAAGAATTTTCCTACAGCTGTTAATGTGTTTTCATGAATTTTCTAGTGATGTCCCTCTTGGGTGCTATAAGCAACTGATCTGTGAACTAGTAACCCAAAGAGCTGTTACAAAATCTTTCTTCTCCTTGATTTAAGGTAATAGGAGAAGAGAGTAATTAATGTCCAGTAGAACAACCACTGAATTTTTATTAAAGAAAGATAAATGTGTGTATGAAGAAATAATTTTGCTGCCTAAGCACTACTCCAGACATTTAGTACAAACTAGTATTTTCTATTTGAATTTCTCTAGTAACCCCATATTCTTGGATATATTTACTTCCAGCTAGTAGTCATCTATCATTTATCATTTATTCAGTAAGTGGAGCATGATAAAAACATAAGAAATGCCCTCATGCATTAGAGCAATGGACTGCCTGGCCCAACATCTTGCCCTCAGCAGTGGCACTGGGTATTTTATATTTATATTTAGAGTAACTACACCAGCCTGGGTATTTTTTGCAATCCATTCCCCTTTTAGCCCTACAGAAACCAGTTTTATGAGGTTGGTGTTACATCTTGTTCTTTTATGATCTATTTTTGAAGTCACTCATTTGTTTAATCCCTTTCTGAACTTTCTGCTACTCTGGCTCTGCAGCACCTTGTGGTAGCAGATCCCAAAATTTTTCTCACTAACTGTTGTGTAAAGACAAGGGTTTTTTTAACCTGTTCCAGGATGCCATGCCTGGAACATGTATTTTGTTGTCCAATACATGCAACCACTACATTTTCACTACAGTATCATTAACATTTGCTCTGTTCAATGACTCTGCATTGTATTTACCTCACTGTCTTTAACTTTGCATTGTATTCACCCTGGACCTTCTCTTCTGCACACTGAAGGGTCTCAGCCTTTTTACTGTCTCCCCATATCCTGACAAATCTGTGTGTTGATTTTAATTTTCCTTCCCTTCCTGAGGTGCAGGGGCCTGACAGAACTTCATGCAACACACAAGGTGTGGGTCACTCAAAGTTTTATTTAAATATCTTCAAAACTACACCACTGGTCTCATTCTCAGCACCTGATAATGCTCAGCATTTCATTGATTTTTTTGTTCTGTCTGCTGCTACTTATTGACATGGAGGTTTCATAGAGCTGTTGCTGAGCCACATAATTACAGGTATCAGATGGGCCATGCTGGAAATCACTGTCTCCAGGGCCTGGTTTGGCAGGTTTTCTGCAAATCAAAGGCAGTGCAGGCAAGAAGTGCATGGGGCTGCAGTGTGAGAAGGAGCAGGATGGGGAGAGCCCCTGGGATGACATGCCATAGGCAGGATGAGATAGAGAAAACTGGGAGGCTCTTAAGGGCAGAGGGTTGCCTGCAGGAAGAGGGGGAGGATGAAGCAGTGCTGCAAGAAGAGATGAGAGAGATGCACCTTTTATTATTCACCATGTAAGTGAAAAAGATATCTGGGTATAGAAGGTTTCAGAGAAAGGAGATGAAGAGGTACCAGAATGTTGCCTTCCAAGTGGAGGGAGGGGAAGCAGGCAAGGAAATACAAGCTGCCTTTAAATAGGTGGAGGAGAAATACAGGTTGTGTTTTGCACCAGCCAGCTGTGGAAGATTCCCTTCACAAACAACCCTTGTCTTAAAGTGCTCTTCTGGAAGTGCATTAAGAGGAATAATCATACAGCTGGATGCAAGAACAGATCCATTGAATGATGCTTTTGGCCATGCACTTGATATATGCTTATGATGATTTATTCAGTTGGAATCCCAAGTAGGACTCCCAGCTGTCTCCTTTTTCTGTTCTCACCCTCCTGTTACATCTTGGGGTTTCAGCATTTGGATATTTAACCTGCAAGTAAAGCCTCAGGCTTAAGCTGTGCAAACCAAAAGTCACACTTCTAAGTGCTGCCAGGCCAATAGGGGAAACATATAATCTGCTGCATCAAGCATGGTTTGCCTTAATCTAAAGCTGAAGGAAATCAGCTTTGAAGGGTGTGCTGAGGTAAGGAACACAGTGCACAGGGAAGTGGAGGCTGGAGCAGAACTGGGTTTTGTTACTGCAGAAAATACAGATTCGTCATCACTCGCAAGGAAGAGTCTTATTAATGCCAAGTGATGAACACAGAAATTTATGTTTTCATGTGGCAGAGTAATTCCCTGCGTGTTTGTGGTGAAGGGAGAAGTCAACTAATTGTTCAGTTTGCATCTTTTGTTTCTAGGGGGCAGTTGCAGCAGTGAGCAGAGGCTTTGTGAGTTAGCATTTGGAAATGTTCAAAGTAGGTCACAGAGGGGTAGGAGTGTTTGCCTCAGTGAACTGTCAGCTCAGCTCCTGTGATGGGAGTGCTGGTGGATCAGCTCACCTGGCAGGGTGGTACCCTGGAGACAGGCCCTCTTGGGGACCACTTAAAGTACTGCTGAGTCCTGAGGGAAGGGTGGGGGCCAAGGGGAAATTGCTTCTCCTTGTTCTTTTACACCTTGCTTTGTCAGGATGCAAACCTATAAACCTCTGTTATTAAAATAAAAATTAAATTTAAAAAAAAAAAAAGAGAAGGGGAAAAAAGACTTTCATGCATCTTAATCTGAGTTCCCAAATGAAATTAGTCTTCCTCCAGGCTGTGCAGAAACAGACATCTCCTTCTGGTGGGCTGGTAATTAGTTACTTGACAGATTCAAACAATAGCGATTTAGCTGAGACTTTGAGGTTCAATGGCTGCCTAAACAGGCTTTGCAAAGTAAATCAATATTGTGTGCTGCTTGTAATCTCTGCGTAGTTCAACTTCATGTTTTTATGTTAAACACTTTTTTCTGCCTGGTTTCTTGAAGGCTTGTGAAGGAAAGTGTTTGTGCCTCTATAAGACTTCTTTGTTTAAAAAAAAAAAAAAAAAGAGTTTCTACTTAGAACTGTCAACTCACTCCAAAACTTGGAGAGTCACTGAATCCAACCCTCCTCTGCAAACTGTTCTGCAGTTTTTGGTGGATCTGTGTTTTCTCACGAACAGTTTTCCTGTAATATTTCCATCTGTGCCTAATGAGAGCCATTTGAACAGTGCTGTGCCACTTGAGCCACCAGGAGTCTGCAGGTTTGGTAGGACCAAGTAATTCCTCAGGTGTGACAGTCTGCACCATGTTTTTCTCCCACTGACCTCTGCCTGCTCCTGGAATTCAGTTCAAGGAGGGGTGAAGTGAGGACCTGCAGGAAGAGCAGTATCCTTGCAGTGCCCCTGGGAAGAGCACATCCCTTCAGTCTGAACCATAAGTCTGTTGCCTTAATTACAAATTGGATTAGAGGAGCTAATCTTTGATTCTGTGGTGCAACACCAGGCTGCTGGAAGCCTGTTGGGGGGTTTGGCAGTGGAGTGAGGGCTCTGGAAGCACAGCCAGTTCCTGTCCTTTAGACCCAGATCCTGGCAGGACCTGTGAAGTCCTGGTGGAGTGCCAGGGAAGAGCCTTTGGGATTAAGGCCCTTGCTGCAGCACCAGGGTGGTACAGGCTGTTTTTTAAAAGGTATATGCATTTTAATGGATTAGGTACTTGAATATCCTAATAAAATTTAAAAAAAAATACTTGGTGGGTTTCTTGTGGTTTGTTTGAGGGTTTTTTGAGCACTGGCAGTTTCCTGTGTGAACAAACCCCTGGAAAACCTGTAAGAAGGAACATTAACACTGTAAATAGTTCCACTGAAATAATATCCCTGTGGGGTGTTGTTGCAGCTTCTGAAACCTTGGTAGTGCTGCATGACCTGGTAACTCAAGGTAACCCAGAATGTCCTGAAATGTACTTAGGAGTGTAGAGGGCTAAGGATGAGCACTTCCTTGTGGGATTGCTGGGCTGGAGAGCTCCATCAGGCTGTAGACCATGGCTATATTTATGTTAGAGATGGCAGTGAAGCATAAAGTATGCAAGACATTGCTCTAAAATAAGATGACATGGGTACCTGGATTTGAGATGGACTTTGAAGACACCTTGAAGACAAATGTGACCTTTCTCCCCCAGAGCTGTTCTAAATCCAAGCCTTAAATGGGTTTGACCTCTGTTTCAGGTCTCATGAGTCTTCTTTCCTCTCCCTGCATGGTGGATAATGACGTTCTCCTTGTTTCCTGTAGGTGGTTGGATGAATCCATCATTCAAGACATCACACCCAAGTTGCTTGGGGAATGGCCCAACACTTACACGTACACCAAAGCCTTGTCAGAATACCTGATTCAGCAAGAGAAAGGAAACTTGAACATTGCTATCATCAGGCCATCCATCGTGGGAGCCAGCTGGCACGAGCCTTTCCCAGTAAGCATGGATACACAGTTCCCTGGCACCAAAAGCCCTTAGATGCAGCTGGAGCTGTGGTACTGTCAGGAATCTCTCCCTCCTCATAACAGTGCCCTCTTGAGGAAAGGGGGCTCCAGCTCATAGGGAAACGTGTGGGAGAGATGGAGAATGTGTGCTGGGGCAGAACAGCAAACCAGCACCTTCAGGAAGGACTCTTGTCTCCAAGTAAAAAGAACACATTTAAAGAATAGTAAGAGCTGGGATAATTATGGAGCAAAATGCTGGATTTTGAACTGGTTGTGCATTCAGGGCACACAGGAGAGTTTCTGTACTCGAAACATGAGCTGAGGGTCAGACAGTCCTGATGTGTCCTGATTTGAGTCTTTCCATGGTCTGCTCAACCTGTCAGCACCCCAGACTTTCCATGGTCCTTGAAAACATTGGATGATGTCATGTGCAGTTAGCCAATATCCCAGTTTTATGGTGGTAGTTGTTCCATTCCCTGGATTCACACTTGATTGGGCCCATTGCAGAGCCAAGTGTCAGGCACACAGTAACTGAATGCAGCTGTACTTTTGGGATGAAATAATTCATTAAGCTAAATACACTGGTAAGAATAATACACCCTAACAATGCAGCCAAATTAGAAAGGCAGCATAAAGTCACCCTTGGCTTTCATGCAGCCTGAGGTGTGCCAGAGATGGCTGAGATACAGCCGAGGCTCTGAGCCAAGCTGCCCATCTTGGAAAGACAGAGAGAGCTCTCTTAGGTGTCAGAACCTGTTTCAGGTCACACAGCTCATCACTGCTCTTAACTCCAGCTCCCACAAGTGGCAGCCTGCCTGAACTGAAGTGGGATGGGATTCAAGAGTGAAGTTGTGTGGTGGGTTTTTCCCTTCCTTGCCTTAGAAATCGCTCTCGGTGAATCCGCCTGTTGTCTTGTCAGAGGGTAAATAACACACTGACTGTTGCAGCAAGTGTGACAGCACCCAGACACTGTGTTAGAGCCAGATTTTATTCCTGAGGCCTAGGGGTAGGAGAGAAGTGACTTCTGAAAGCAAACTTAGGTTCTGTTGGTGGTGCAGGCAGAATGAGATGTCCTACAATACGTCCCCTGGTACTGGTTGGCATCCTGGCAGCTCTCCCAGCTGGGCTGGCATCCATCTGAACTGGTGTCTCCTTTGTCCACACCACACCATTATAGCACTGTCACCACTTCCAAGCCTCTGTAAGCAAACGTGTCTTTGAAAGAAACACTAATCATTCTTTTTGTTTTGTTTTGTTTTGCAGGGTTGGATTGACAACTTCAACGGGACAAGTGGAATATTTATTGCGGTAGGTCTGGTTTAAATTCCCCTTAGAGTCTGAGTTACTAAAAGAGCAACTTTAACAGCCCCACTTAGAAATTGTGTGAAAAAAAAAAAAAGGATCACAGCACTCTTCTGAATCTGGTAGAAAGATGTCACACACTTGCCATTTACCTGTGTGCCTCCAGGACCAAGAAGATGGTCTCTATTTGTGCTGAGCTCAAAAAAAAATCACCTTGAAAGAGCACATGTTTCTGGTTCACTAAATGTGAATTGCAGTTTCTGAAAATTCTGAAAAAAACTAAAGGTTTGGGCATGTTTGGACAGATGTTGAAAGAAAAGGTAGAAGATTTATCCTTGAAACCTGGGGTAATTCACAGATGTCAAAGCTTGAATCCCTTAATACAACTTTGTTTTCCAGGCCAGATCAAGACATCAGCATTTATCCTTTGATTTCTCTCTGGATATAGTTTTCCTATCCACTGCTATAGTTTGTTACCCCTCCACAACACCAAAGATTCTGGGTCCCACCTGCCATTGCATTGTACAGGATGTCTCCTTGTGCAGAATACACTTAAATTATGTGTGTGATTGATTCAGACTCTGCCAGTCACATGAATAATTCACTATATTCTTGTTTAAAGCTGATGTAAATAACTGCTGTGCAAAATGGTGAGGAACAAGCCATAAGATTAATAATAACTTGACAAAATTTTCCCTGTCATATGAAAGTAATCATTACAACTGAATCTATGACAATAGTAAAGTTAAATATCTTTTCTCCTACCTTATAATTCTTTTTTTTTTCTGAACTAAAATCACTGCCTTAGGTCTGTTTGTCAGTGCATGGTCTATAGCTGTGGGCAGATATTTTTGTTCATGTATGACTTGTCCAACTTGATTACTTTTGTCAGAACTGTGTGGTAATCAGCCTGGTGCAGTGAATAAAAGGATTAGTAGTCTGCAATCATGGGAGAACAGAATAAAATCCAAGTATCATCTTGTTAAAAAAGCTCATTTATACCTGAAGTAGAGCACAAATAAAACTGTTACTGCTGGAATCCACAGGACAAATTGGAGTGTATATCCCAGCTAATGCTTTTATCTGAAACCCCAGCTACACATTTCAGAGACATTCAACAGCCCCAGACGCCTCACTTTTGGTCACAAATTGTTCTTGGCTTCTCTTCATGTCACATTTTCTTTCCAAAAAAGTATCTGACAGCCTTTTATTCATTGCTGGTTACTCATAAAGCTTGTGCTGCCTCTCTGCTCCACTCCCAGCATCTTGTGCTGCTTTCTGGGTTCTTTTCATGCCAATGTCATCACGATCAAAAAAGGGTTTGCAGTTCCTTCATTGTGCAGATCCACCCCTTACATTTTCATGTGGCAGGTTCTAACCTTAGTAGTGACACCAGTTTTGATTTTTTTTCTTTATAACTGTTGGTAAAGATTTCTGTTACAAAATTCATCCAGAATGGGTTTTCAGGAAAGATGTTTTACAAAAGAAGTTGCATTGCATTGCTCTTTATTCCCCACAAAACAAATTGCATGCTGTCATTTGTGTATAATATGCCAGTAAATGTATGAAACACAGGCCAAATTCACATGCTTTCAGCTATATAAAAACAAGCTGATTAAATCTTCTGTCATTTAAAAAGCCTCTTCCCCCCTTTTTTTTTTCCTTTTAATCTGCCAGGAAGTAAAAAACACCTGTTGGTTAAGTATTTGGAAATTTTGCTCATGGGTCAGCCTTTTTTTAATATTGTCCACTTTAGGAACTTACACAAGAGCTTAGGAGGAATCTCTTCCCTGTATCTCTGCCTCTAAATTAACTCCATGGAAATTAAAGATTATGAGATTCTGGGGTCCTTGTAGGCAAAAGCTCCCCCCTCCTTTTTATATGAAGGCTTCGACTTGCACTTAAAGTTTTGAAAAGGAGATGGTATTTTTTGGCTCAGGATTGAGTCTTTGACATTTTTCAGTATAGGAGATAAGGAGACAATGAAATTCTTGTCTTCTATGACACTGAGCTCTTCAGTGCTGAAATATGTTCTGTAACTACACTGGGACTTAACCAAGAAAAAGAGAAAGAAAAATGATAAAAGATTCAGGGTGTAGAGACCAGGTTGTTTAAAATGGTTTCTGGAAGGGAAAGGTATTTATTAGGGACCTAAGAGACTTTTAGTCTTCTGGAGGTGGGGGAAATCAATTAATAAATACATAAATTAATGTGCTTGTATATGGTGAATTGGTAAGTCCTGTTTGGTAGTTTGAAAATGAACCCTTGAACATCTGAGTTGTGGATTGGTTGGATTACGTGAAAGTTGTGTGGGTACAGTCAGCACTCTTGGTCAATTGTATTTCAAACTGTAGTTATTAGACAAGTAGCTTAACTTGCCTTAATTAGGAATGGAAAAAGCACAGGGGAAGTTGTTTTGTTGGTTTGTTTTTATGCATTTGAATTGTCCCTCCATACCAAAACATTCACTTTCAAATTCTAACCCAGGCTCATCATGGAGGGAGAATAACCCTCAGATTCAGACTTGGTTCAGATGATCTTTGGTATTGCTTGGGAAGAATCTGAACTCCAAACCTTGGAGTTTTTTCCCTCAGGGAAAATATTTGAGTCTGATGGCTCCATTCCATGAATAGATACACTTTAAATACTCACAAAATATGAGAATCCAAGTTCTTCTTGATAATCTAATCATGTTTCCTTTGCCTGCAGTAGCTCCAGCTGCTGTGGGGAGCTGTGTTTGTTGATTGAAAAGCAGAGTGAAATTAATTACATTTCCGCTGGACTGTAATTGATGCATTTTGTAAAGACCTTCCTCCCCCTGGAAGGCAGTGAAGTTCTAGGGCAGAACTGGATTAATTTGTGTTCTGGACAGTGGCTGGCCACAGAGCACCTCAGCTGGGAGGCTGTGCAGAAACATCAGACTCTGACCAGGAAATTACTTTAGAGGCTTCAGCTCACAGAAGCTTCTGTTTCACTGAAGAGAAGAAGGTCAGCAACTATAAATAGAACTTGAGCCAATCCTGGGAAAAAAGTACCAAAACATTTTCAATGCAAAAAGTAGCTTAAAACACTCAACCCTGATGTCTTTCTTAAATACACAACATAAGAAGTCTCTAAATCATAGAATGGCCTGGGTTGGAAGGGACCATCTCATTCTACCCCATTGCCCTGGGCAGGGACACCTTCCACTGTCCCAGGTTGCTCAGAGCCCCATCCAGCCTGGCCTTGGACACTTCCAGGGATGGGGCAGCCACAGCTTCTCTGGGCAACCTGTGCCAGGGCTTCACCACCCTCACAGGGAAGAATTTCTTCCCAATATCCAATCTAACCTATTTGAAGACCTGAAAAGGACTTCAGTGTACCTGTGGAAAAGTGATACTTGGTCACACACTGGTCTCTAGTGGGCATGTGCTTTTTTTTCCCCCATTTTAAAAAACCAGCAGTAGGAACACCAAAAAAAAAATGATTGAGATGTTGAGATTTAAGAGTTTAATGTCTAAGCCTAACTGTGGTTCAGCTTAGGGCAGAATTTAATGCATGGCAGGGATTTGAGGAGAACGGAGTAAGTCATGTGGGGAAGCTTGCACTGTTACCTCTGTCAGAGCCTGTCTGTGATCCCTCTGCTGGATGCAAGGATGAGAGGGGACTGCTCAGGAGTCTCAGCTTTTGAAAATTAAATCAGTCCTAAGTGGTATTCTCTCACTTGCAAACTATGGAATGTAACAAACCCAGCTGGTTATAGGAGAGGGTAAAGGAGGAGGAGAGAGAAGAAAAACCAAACAGACCCCAAGAGATTAAACACCTCCCAGAGAGGGGATGCAGTGTCCCTTAAAATCCACCAAGCACCAGTAGGCAATGGCATGTGCTTTACAAGTTAATAGCAGGTCTTTAATGCTATTTTAATCAGTTTTTTCATCCTCAGACTTCAGGCGAGGGTTTTTGCATGATTTAGGCACTTCCTATCTAGTTGCTGTAGAAAAATTTGTTGTATTTCATAATGAAATTGGAGTTTCAGATTAGAAAGGGGGTGAAAAAAAAGCTCTGACATTTCCTGTGCCCTAACTTTTAAATATTGGTGGATCTGTAGAGCATCTTCCTTTGCCTCTTCACTCAGTCCTTCCCTCTGCTTTTGCATGGATCTAAATTATGAGCATTTTTCCTTCCTTG
Organism: Neodrepanis coruscans; assembly: GCA_013400695.1. NCBI lineage: Eukaryota > Metazoa > Chordata > Aves > Passeriformes > Philepittidae > Neodrepanis > Neodrepanis coruscans. The sequence goes on along the minus strand of VYZS01052339.1, from coordinate 25,182 downwards.
CCTCTCCAGTGCTTTTATCCTCTCAGCTTTTTCCCTGGGTCCTCAACTTCACTGCATTATTTCCCACATGAGAAATAACTTGATTGCAGCTTTGTCTCTGCCGTGGGGGGTTTCTTTTTTTGTCTGCTCTGTTCAGCCCTCACATCTGACACACCAGGTAAAATTGCTTCACCCCATTTCACCTCCACATTTCTGTACTCCTGAATTGTTCCCTCTGATTCAGTGTGTGCTCTGCTGTTGCCATCTCTTGCCATGGCTCTCCTGTGGAACCTCCAAAGACTCCAAAGTTCATCATGGGAACACCTTGATAGGCATTCGGGTTAAGCACATACATTTTGGGGAGCCTGATCCCCTGACAAATGTACTTCCAACCAAAGCAAAATGAGAATTTTCTGTTCTTGCCTACTTCTTCTCTTTGGTTTTCACTCATTTCCTTTCCTGGATGGTGACCATCCCTTGACTGTGTCTTTGTGCTTAACAGGCAAGCTTTGGAAAAGAGAAAAGTGGGAATATATCCAAAAGAAAGGGAGTCAACATTTAAAAAAGAATATTGGTGTAGTTTCCAAAGTCACTACTGTCTTTGAGGGAAACTCAGACCTTTTGTCAGCCTCTCTCATTTAAGGAAGTGTAACTTCAGGCACCACTGGGAATTTTGCATCAGTAAATTCAGATACATTTCTTCCCTATTAAGTTAAATTAAGACTCCCAGCTTTTCTTGTTACACAGCACAGCTGCCACCACACTTCAGACTTCTCAGTGGGACCCACGTGAGACAGACCCACTTTGTCATCACAGAAACCAAACCATCCTGTGCAGCACGTGCCTGGCTCCCCCCTCAGCCCAAGCTGATGAAATCTTGGCAGTGAAACCTTACCACAGCCTTTTCCCTCTGTCCCACAGGCTGGCAAAGGGATCCTAAGGACCGTCATCGCCAACAACGAGGCCGTGGCCGACATGATCCCCGTGGACGTGGCCATCAACCTCACCCTGGCAGCGGGGTGGTACACGGCTGTGCACAGGTGGGAAGGGGCTCCTCTTTGGCCAGGCACTTGTGGACATTCCCAAATTGCACCAGCAGTGTAAAGGGAACAACCAGAAGCTCGTTGAAAACCTGGTGCAGGAGCCTGGTTGATTCGTTTTGGGGTTCGCGTTTTCTCCCCCGAGGTGGGCAAGGACTGAGAGTGTAGAAGTAATAAAGGCAGGTTGTAGAGTCAGGAAGTCTCTAAAGCTGCAGGTGAGACCTGGTTTTTGGCACTGACGAGTCTGTCTCTCAGAAGTCTCTTTTCTGAAGACCAAGAGCTTTGCAGCAGCTGCTTTTTTGGGCTGCCTTTCTTACCAACTTGTTTTTCAAGTGTCTTCTAAAGTTTTCTTCTGTGTGTTTTCCTTGGAAAACACTGCACAATATAAATACATTATGGACTTACATAATAGGTTATATGACCTAAAAAAATCTCCCCTTATGTTGTTGAGAAGGGGATGAATAAGTGACATTAAGGATTTAAGGTCTTTTCCTGTGAAATTCTGGCCTGACCTTAAATGTTCAGGTAGGAAGTGCTACAGAGTAAACCACATGAATTATTCTGGAGGTTTATGTAACTCTGAGAAATCAGTACCAGGCAAATAAAAGGCAGAATTCTTTTACTTTGAAACTGAGTTAAAGCTAGAAAAGAGCTACATGCATTAAGCTAAATACAGAGATCCTAAAAGGACCTTGAAGAGCAGCTGACCAGCTCTTTGGATTTATTTTTGTCATCATTTTGTCCCCTCCATCAGCAACAGACAAAGCAGCTTGGTCTGAGGAAAAAAAAACACAGCTTCCCCTTGGAAAAAATAAACACAGCTTTTCCCTGCACGCACACCAGATGAAGAGGGTGATTGCCTGTCCAAAAAGCTGGAAAAGGAGATGAACATGTGCTGATGGACTGTACCTCAGCACACAGGGAGACCTCCTGGCTCTCCATGGTACCAGAAGTGCCATTTTTCTTAAATCTCACTGGTGAAATATACATGGTTTTAATCTGTTTCCCAAACAAATAATTATCAGGCTGAAGGATCAATTGCAGAACTTGACTTACAGCTTTGGGCACAACCCCAGGGTTTGCAAATCAAGAGCCTGAACGTTGTGTAAATTTGATTTCTCTGAGACAGTTTTGGGTTTAGGTGCTGCCTTGAAGACTAGCATGTATGGTCTAAATTACTCTTCTTTTTCAAATCATCTAATTGGAAAGCCAGGGTCCTTCAGGGCAGGTGACATTGCCAAAAAAAATTAGATTCTAAACCTTAGCAGAGGATTGCAGTCTGCATTGCACAGTGTAGAAACAATACAGAAGCTCTAACAGTCCACCAAGGTCATGGGCTCAGCTGGAGTGTGAAGAATGGGAAAAAAATCACCAGGGAGAGACCCTTCATTGGAAGCTGGGAAAATGGAGAAATCCTCCTCACTGGTGTTTAATGGGTCTGACCCACTGGAGTAAGTGGCAATTTGTGCTTTCATTTCAGTGCACTTTCCATTAGGCTCTGTGTGTGTAGCTCAGCACGAGGTGAGTTTTCTCACCTATTACAGATTTAGTCCTTATTGAGTTGCCCTATTGATTTCCATAATGCAGTTTCCCACACTTCAGCACATAGACTGAGCTTGGCACATCCATCAGGCCTAACCATCCCTAGATTAGTCTGCTGGTTACAATGGCTAACATACAGTCAAATGTCACAATTGTGTCGAAATTGATGGCTTTTGTAATCCCTACCCTAATAAATGGAGTGGAAAAGGGTCACAAACCATATCCATTAAGTAAATGACTGCAGAATACACAGTGTGTCCCTGAGGTTGGCTTGGGCCAATTATTTACAATATACTCAGAGAAACTATCTGTTTAAACGGTCAGAAATTTGTCAGTGTGCATGCTTTCCTTGTGATTTTTGTAATTTTTGATGATAGATGGATTTCATAAACCTCATCTGTCTTTACTGACTTCATATGCTTCCCAGAATCTTACTGAATCTTACCAAACCTTCAGAGTTTACACTGTATTTTCATCTGTGGGAAATCCAGTAGGGATTTCCTGTGCAGGTCTGAATCCTGCTCACAGCAAGAGGTTTTTGGGGCTCTGAGAAACCTGATCTAGTGGGAGTTGTCCCTGCCCATGGCAAGGGGTTGGAACTAGATGATTTTTGAAGTCCCTTCCAACCAAACTATGCTGTGAATCCTTGATGAAAAATGCCCTCTTCAGCACTTTTTATGAGCTGATGTTGCTGTTTTTTGGGCTCTTAAATGTCATGCTCCATTAATGAAGCCTTGGGTGCTTTTCTTCACATCTTAAAGTAATGCTTCTTTCTCTTTTCCAGACCAAAAAACTTGTTGGTGTACAACTGCACAACAGGTGGAGTTAACCCTTTCTTCTGGGGAGAAATGGGTAAGGTCTAACTTAAATTGAGAACATCAACAGTGTCAAACATCAATAGGATTCCTCAGACAGGCTTTGAAAAGTTGGTTTTCACTATTTAGGTGGCATTTGGTGTCTGCCACTGAGACTGTCAGTGGGAGGTTCAGCTACAGTGGGTGAGGGTCCAGTGAGGAAAAGCTCCTGGTGCTGCACATTCAGGGCCTCTCCACTGTCTCAGGATCTTCTTCCTAATATCTAACCTAAATTTCCTCTCTTGCAATTTGTACCTGTTATTCCTTGTCCTGTCAACAACCTCGTTAGGACCTTGATAGTGAGTGAAAACTGGTGTTTATTTGCCTTGGAACATGCTGCCCAGAGAAGCCGTGGCTGCCCCATCCCTGGAAGTGTCCAAGGCCAGGTTGGATGGGGCGCTGAGCAACTTGGGATAGTGGAAGGCTGAGCAGGGAAGAGGTTTCAGCAATTGGCTGAGTTCTGAGAACATCCCACCAAGTTCCTGGCATTTTTTTTTTCTTTTTTAATGAGAGATAAAATGTTGTGGTTAGTCACAGATCTTCTGTGGCTTTTTCACAGGAGTGAATGCTGCTACTTCAGCAACAAACACCACAGCACTTCTACCTGAGGTTTGCATTTCTTAACCCATTTCCAATGTAAATTTACTGCTGAAAACAGCAATGTATTAATGCATTGTAATTGATCTTACTCTGCTTCTCTGCTTGTAACTGTGGATTTAGCAATGAAATTGTGTGGGTGCAGCAGAAGCTTCCATAAGCAGTTCAGTTGTGTGACGGGACTGAAGGCAGAAGGGACACTGTGGAGCTCTTTCTATCACATGTTGTAGCCACAGTTTTCCTGAGAGAATTAGGATGGAGTACTGAAGTGGAAAATTTTGCCTTCAGAGATCTTGCATGGTTTAAGAAGCGAGTTTGGGGAAGATTTACTGCATCAGGATTTTACAACTGAAGCCACCCAGCCTGAATTCTCAGTTCAGTCTCCTACCAATTTCTTTCTGGTAAACAGACACAATTCTAAATCTTCTTTATATGTGAGACAGACGTTCTCAACTTGTTCATGAGACTTTCTCTGCCTACTCACTGTTACTTGGCTTCTAGGCAGCCAATCTCATGGCAGGCATTTCACCTTCTTTTGAAAGCCTGTTTCCAGCTGTGTTGAGCCCTGTCAGCCCTTCAGGTTGAAATACTTGAGGCCAGGTCTTTACCTCCAGTGGTTTTTCAGCTTTTTCAGAGTTTTTCTGTTAACTCAGTGTGAAAAACTGATCCAAAGATACAGGAGACAAATGATCAGCAGAGGGAATGAGAGTCTGGGGATGTCAGACTGGCACAGGGTCTGTGACTGGTCATCAAAGTGGAACATCATGAAAGCAGATCTGGATCTGGAAGGATGGGGAAATAGGAGTCACCTGGCATGGGAGGGAATGGGAATTCCACCTGGTGTGGAATGGGAATCACCTGGAGTGAGTGTTTTAATGAAAATCAAACATGGGGTTTGCAGAAGGAAGAGCCTGGATTAGAGAGATTAACACCAGGATCAGCTGTAGGAATAACAGGTGAACACAACAGAATGTGGGAGAGGAGGAAGGGAGAGATAAAGAAAATTGAAACTGGATCAGACTGAGGATACCCAGGGTAGGGAACAGAAATGACTGAGATGGTGACATCTTGAGTACAAAGATGATGAGCTTGGAGAGAGATCTAGAAGAGAGCTCATGTTTTAACATCAATTACAGTCCACTTCATCCTAGAGCTCTCCAGGCACAGCCAGAATCTCTAGTGTTGAAAGGAACCTTAACTGATCTACTTCTTTTCCAAATAATGCCGTGCCTTGAGATTTTTTTCTTACTTTCTTACTTTCCCTGCTGTTACAAAAATGGGGTCAAACACCTAAATATTAAAATGAAGGAGCATATTCTGCTTTGCTGCAATGTAAATTTTGCTAGTCTGGCTTTATAAGGTACATTTTGCAGCTTCTCCTCAAAACCAAATCTTAAGGCAAGCTGTGAAATGGTGTTTGGTCTGGGAAAACTTAGTTTCAGTTTATCCTTGACAGTCTCCATAGGCAAGACTGGTGTCCCTGCTTTGAGTTGTAGAATTTGTTGCTGCATTTTTGTGCTGTGGTCGAAAGGGAAAGAGTCACCCACCCACCAAGTCATTTCAGTAGCTCCTAGTGCTGACATGTTTCTGCTTTGGGGTTTTCTCACCCCAGACTCTCTTGTCTGATTCTTTCCCTCCAAAACAAACTGTTGGAGAATAAGAGGCTTGCTGAGCTTGTGAAGTTGAAACCTTTCCATGAATTAGGAGACAGAGGAATTGTGCTGAGTCAGTGCAAGCCAGGGCAGGAGAGACTCACAGAGAGAACTCCCACAGAATTAACTGTTCCAAGTTATGCAACACCAGTGTTTTCCTGATTTCCTCACAGTAAGTCTTTCCAGTTGGTCTCACTGACGACTTCTGTGCGTTTTAGAACAAAACTGCTTGCATTCCTGACTTCCAGAATGTTTCCTGAGTTTCCAGCAGGTATCTCATCTGCTCTTGGCATATGTGCTGATCTATTCAAGTGTTATCACACACAATGTTGTAGCTCCTTTACTACAGCTACATTTTCTGCTACAAGCCTTAAGTAACTAAGATGATCAGGGTGTTGGTGATTTGTGGGAATTTGGTGGATGGCTGATGATCTGAACTGACAAGAGCTGTGTTTTCCATGTACTCATTAGTTCTTTCTTGCTATCCTGGCCGAAGATACAAGAAATGCAAAGAGAAAAGGAATGTCTTTAACATGTTTGCAAAGGGAAACCTTCTCAGTCACATGAAAACTGCATCTGCAGTACATTAACATCAGGATTTGAATAAAAAGAGCTATAAATACATTCTGCAGACACTGTCAAATCTGTCACCATTTCAAAAATTTCAGTGGCTCCCAGTTCAGCTGATAGTTTTCCATTAGCAAATGACCTGACCAGGTGAAACTATATGAATGTAAATACTGATAAGCCAGTGAGAGTTTGCAAATAAACTGGGATTTAAAATGTCTTTTGGAGAAACTTCCTAAAGGGGAGAAGCAGCAGAGTTTATGGGACTGCTCTCCTGAGCAGTTTGAATGGGCATAGATAGATACAAAGCCTGTTCCAAACTGTGACTTTATTGAAGTTGGTGTTTGAACAGAAACAAACTCTGCCAAGAGCTGGGCCAGTACAGTGGCCCTTCCTTCCCAGCAGCCCAGCCCAAACTGGTTATCACCACTCCCTTTCCAGGAGTAATCACCTTCCCAAACCTTCAGTAAACCCCCCCAGCAAGTCCTCCCTGCCAGCTACATGGAAAACTTTAAATAGGAGGGGTTTGCCAATCTTTGCCATTTTGGGAGAGCTGCTGCCAAGGGGAAGATTTCTGTACCACAGCCCACAAGGTCACCACATCATTGCAGTGGAACAGTCAGTTTTAGCTGTTCAGATGAGTTCCAGGAGAACTGGTCTGCAGGTGTTAAACTTGCAGTGTGCAAGATGCATTTAAATTCAGCTGCATGATTTTAAAAGTCTTTGGTGTCTCAGCATGGCATCTGAGTGCCTAACAAGTCTCCCCTGGTTGCTGTTGCTTAGAAAAAGTACAGCAAAAGTCACCACTTGGAGTGCAGGAATGAGCTGGCCACAGGCACAACAGAGTCCTTTCTGAATGTTGTGATTGAAATCTGCTTATCTGAGGATGATCTGGATGTTTCTTGTGACTTGCAAATTCTCATCTGATCTTCTATTTGTAACACAAGCTTAGAGACTAAACTATAATACGAGCACAGATTGATGTCATTAACTCCCAATTTTTTAAAAAAGTGAAAAAAAGCCCACATATTCTTCTTTCTTGAGCTCACTGCTGCTCAGGAATAGGAGCACCATCTGTTTATCGGTCTTATATTCAACTACTGCAGTTCTATTAAGCCTCTGCAATATGCAAATGCCCCAGATATGCACATCTAGATGCCACTTTGTGGCACTGTGCCATTGCAAGAGCTCAGAATCAGACTCAACATACTTTGTGCAAAAAGGGAAATATTCAAAGGCACATTCCATGCTAAGGCAATGGAAGATTAACACCCTATCACTTGTTTTCAAGTTAAGAGTGCAAGGCAATTTGCTGCCTTAGAGCATCCAGAGCTCTTCTGAAAATAGGCTGGGGAATTTGGGGTTGTGAGGCAGATGTGGTTTGAAAGGATATAATGAAGTCTTTTTAGAGGCAGCACCATGTGTGTGTAAGTGACCTGTCCCTGACTCAGACTAACACAGAGATGAGCCCCTTTGAAAATCTGGTTAGAAATTAAATGTCATTTTTGTTTTATGCGAGCAGATCAAAGTGATTTCTGGGGAAGACAGAGCTGTTCTCAATGATCTGAAGAAAATGTTAGCACTTATCAACCTCTTTTAAATCTGCTGCAGGTGAAAGCAGGACTGCAGCTCCTCCAAGCAGTTCAGGCTACAACTGCCTGCTTTTCCTCCTTTACATTTTGGTGCTTTGATGAGGTGTTTTTTTGTTTGCCACCATTAAGTCTGGAGTAGGATTGTTCTCCAAATAGGCAACAGATGGAGTCAAGCCAGGAAGGACCATGAGATGATATTTCCCAAGCCCTGATCACACAGTTCAGAGCGGGGTGTGGGTGGAAGGTGTTAAGATCAGTAACTTGGGCTGTGCTGCTGTGGTTGTGTCCAGCTGGAACCAAGTGATCCAGGGCAGTATGTCATGTCCACGTTCAAAAGGAACCCTCTGGAGCAGGCCTTCCGAACTCCCAATGCTCACATGACCTCCAGCTACTTGATAAACCAGTACTGGATCACTGTCAGCCACAAGGCGCCGGCCATTCTCTACGACCTGTACATGAGGCTCACGGGGAGAAAGCCCAGGTAAGAAGTGATGCCTTCAGCCTCCTCCACAACTGCCACTGGTGTGGAGACCAAGATCTCTAACCTGTGATGAGGACTGGCTGCCTCATCCTGGAGTCCTTGATCGTCTCCCCTTCTCCTTGTCTTGAGAAAAAGAAGGAAAAGGCGTGGCTGTAGCTAAGCACAGCTTAGTTCCTGGCATCTTTCCACTCCCTGGGGAGCAGCACAGCTTTTCAATTGAGTTTTGCACTCTTCAGGCATTCCCAAAGCAGGAAGACTGGTAGTTACACTGTTCTCTGTATAGCCAGATTTCCACCATTGCAACTTTCTGATGTGATTATCCCCCTCTGTCACGAGTTTGCATAAGGACTTGTGACTGGCAAGGTTTAGAACATTCCAGCTAATATATTTTCCCTGTAAATCTGATGCATTATTAAACGTTTCCAGCACTGGCCCAGCCCCCTGAAATCTAAGAAGCAGTTGTTTCTGAAAGTGATTCAATTCTGAGTTGTATTTAGGAGGGCAGCTTACCATTACAGGTGGTATTTGAGCCTTGGCAGTGTTATGGCTTGGAGGAAGAGTGATGTATTCCTGTCCCATGTGGAAGGAATCCTCATTTAAGTAACATAGCTCCAGACATTGTCCTCCTTTATTCCCTGCCACCACAGAGGAGAATTTATTGTGCAACATGAGAGCAAGATGCCAGCACTGTGTTGATGTCAGCTGCTCTGGTGCTCCTGTGTTAGTCAGGAAGCTGATTCCAGCTGTTTGCAGGGAATTCCCTGGCTGGTGTATTGCTCTTATTTTTCCCTGGCATTCTCCTGTGGAGGGAAGTTGGTTCATAAAAAGTCTCCCAGTTATCCAGGAGTCAAGCATTGCCCTAGAAATAGAGGTAAACTGAAAATGGGCAAGCACAGGCTGGAATCTCCAAACTCTGTTGAAAGTGGCAGGAGTAAGATCTTGGCACTGCCACTGCAAGTGACATTTCTTTTCATGGAGTTGATTGGCATCAGTAACCAACGGACATTGCCCACAACACTGTACTTAAATGTCAGACAGACCTCAGCTTCATCTTCTGAACTTCAGGATTTCCAACTTGAGCAAACATGGCCCAGCAATGAAGTTGTGAGTTCACCGAGTCTTTTTTTAAATATAATTCCCCTTTTCTTTTTTATTCCTTTGCCAGGACCAAGACTCAGGCTTCAGTTCTCTGCTCTGTATCCATACTCATCATAAGGTGACGGGTTATCATATGGAATAGGTTATCTGGGAGCTGGTTATGGGTTTGGAAGTCTCCTGTATATTCAGAACCAGCCAGTGACCTTCACTAATTTGAATTACAGGGTAGTTCAGAGGAACTTGGTTGTAGTTTCTCCTGCAGTTATGACATGCAGTACCCTGTCTACCAAAGGGTGGGAAAAAGAGCCATCTCCTTGATTTTTGGACTTCTGTATACAGCCTCTCCTGAGAACCTTATTTTAGGTGTGACCTCCTTTCCCAAAAATTGCCAGATGTCGAGCAAAACTGCCCTAAGTGGCCCACTGTGAATGCTGCACATCCATCCATGACTGAGGGAATAATGGGGTTTAAATCATTTGTAGTCTCCCAGGGCAATCTGTCACACCTGATAATCTGCTCATGCAGTGCTCTGAATGTATAAATAAAGAAATCATTGCTGTAAACAACATTTTCTAGAAGAAAAGATGCCATTCTGAGTGTAACTTTTTAAGGCTACAGTGACAGCTGATACTTGCATTTTTCCTCTTGGTTCCTCCACAGTGGAGACTTTCTGTCAGAAACCTTTGCCACCACCTCTCTCACAGAGGCTGCAAAAAAACCCATGTTCCTGCACAGTTCTTGTTTTTCAGTAGACTTTTCCTTCATCCAAGTTAGTATTTTCAATATTGAAATCAATTCACATATTGAATATTGCATCACAGCATTTGAGCTCAGGCTGTTAACGTGAAACACAGTTTCCACAGGTACCTTTTCAGGTGCTCCATTTCCCTTCTTGACCCTTACTTTTAGCCACCCAGGAGGGACACACTGTTGATTCTCTTGTAATTCTTTTTTTCTGGCATATTCCACTAGTCCACAATGCTTTCAAGATATTCATGGCTTTTGAGGAGCCACTTCAAGGGGCAATTTGAGATCTCTGCAATCTTGCCATACACTGTGTTTCCCAAGTTCCTAAAAGGTACTGAGATACTCCCAAAGCTTTGCCCCCAAAGTACTTGCCTACACAGGCACAATCAAGAAAATTACTCTGAAATAATTTTGAAGTAGTTTAGACAAACTGCATTTGATGAATGTAATCCTTGAGAACAAAGGTTCCTTTAATCTGACGGTGTTCTTTGCTTCTAAAATGAAAACCACTTCAGTTCTGAGCAGGGGTGCCCGTGTGAGGTTGCAGGGCAGTTCTCCCTGGGAAGGCTGCACAGTTAATCCTCTGAGCTGATGGACTCATTGTGTCTCTCTCCCTGCTGTGCTCAGTGCTCATCGTGGTGGCAGCGCCGCGTGTGTGTGGGGACAGGGCAGCCTGGCACCAGCATCCCCCACACTGACGCCTTCTATTTGTCACAGCAACTGCGCTGCCCTCTGGGCAGCTCAAAATTTCTCATGAAAACAGCTCTGTTCTTCCACAGAAATCAGCCTTTTAGTGCTTTTCTCTTGCCCTTACCCAGTCTGAGTTGACCCGAGTGCTGGACGTCACACTTGGAATCAACTGCTGGAGGCTTTTTGTGCTCTTGGCCATGGGGGAAAAACTGTAAAATAATCCTGCAGGGGAGGACAGCACTACTGTTTATCCCCTTTTATATAAAAAAAATTAATANATGATATTTAATGTCCCTTCCAACCCAGATCATTTTGTGATTCTCTGATTGTATCTGAAAACTTGGAGTTGAGCTTCTGAGCTTGTCCATACTGCAGATGTAATCACCTCTGTACTGGAGCTGACTCCAAAAATCAGAGCCATGCTTCAATAGACAGCCCAGGTTTGGGAACAGAAGGGAATATGTGTGGTGGAAAGAGAAGTGCAGATGGGCTCTTCACTCCACACATGGTACATGAGATAGATGTGGCTTCCAGCCCTCGTTTAGTTCAGACCAGTAAGTCAGACACCAGTGGAAAAGGCATTTTTGCACCCCTGCTGGAGCCAACAATGAAAGCTGTGAAGCTTTAGGCTCTAGACCCCAGCTGGAGCAGTTGAAACTTGCTGAGCACTGGTGAAAACACCAACAGAGCAAACCTGCATAAAGTCAGATTTCCATTCATCTCTGACCCTCCTCCTTTGTTTCAGAATGATGAAAATTATCAATCGACTGCACAAGTCCATGACACTCCTGCAGTATTTCTCCACCCAGTCCTGGAATTGGTCTTCAGATAATATGAATATGTTAATGAGTCACCTTAACACAGAGGACAAAAAGGTAAGTGTGTCCTGAATATGGATTTCAATGACATCCAGATGATTGGAATTTACTTAAACCTGAAATAATTTATTTCCTCCTTGTTTTATTAAATAACTTACCAGTAACTTCCCATTTATTACAGGAGAATGTTTTCTCCTGAGTTGTGTTACTCTTTCTTGTGAGAGAGATAAGTCAGTGAAGTCTTTCCAGTTAAAATGGCAGCTGTGGTGGGTGATCTGGATGGAAATGACTTGCAAGATTTCGACATTTTCATCCACATTGGTTTTAAAGGGTAGAGTAGATTTATGATAAGCTTGAAGCACCTTTGCTTGCATCTCCTTGCAAAGACAGTCACATCAGCTGTCCTCACTCACTCACATCAGGAAATTCTTGCTCACACTCCCAGCAGCAGAATCCCAAGTTTTCTTCCCTAGTCTGCAGAGGGAGTGCATGAAGCAAATTCTGATTTCTTAGGGCAGTGGCACTGCTGTGACTACAGCAGGTGTGGAGGGAACCTACAAGGCAGGATAGGAGCTAGTTTTGCTTGGGGGCAGTGGAATGAGATGATCTTTAAGGTCCCTTCCAACCCAGCCCATTCTGTGATTCTATGAAAACCTCTCTCTATTCACAAAGCCTCTCTTTTCTCTAATAGACAACTGCCTGAGATCTTGGTAACAATTTGTCCAGTATAAGCATCTGAAATTAAGCTCTGCAATGAGACTTTTTTATGCCAAACACCAAAGTGACCCATACCTTGACTTCTGTTGGTTTAGCTGCTGAAGAAGAACACAGCAGAGCAGAGAGGAACACTGATGCAGAGTTCAATATCCAGTTAATTTACTTACACATAATTCTAGTGGCACATAAAAACTGCATGGAGATTTTCATATTGAAATACGAATACCATTTTCTTCCATGATTTTATGTGTGTACAAACACATGGATTTATGGAAAATTTTCCACCTGAAAGATGAATGTTTTCTGCCAGCTGACAGTGCCTTTCTGCTTGCTTTGCCCAAATTCCCATCTGAGTCATTCATTAATCTACAGATGTGAAACCCAGTGCCTGTGTCTTCTTGGAAACCTGGTGACTTTGAGAATTTCAGAGAGAGAGGGCCCTATCAGGAATGAAGAACTGATGCTTAGAGTGGACTTGTTATGAACTCTGGTGTTTTAACTTTTACTCTTTGCCTTTGAATCCCAGTTATACAACTTTGATGTTCGTCAGCTGCACTGGTCAGAATACATTGAGAGCTACTGCATAGGTGCTAAGAAGTACTTGCTAAATGAGGACATGGCTGGCATTCCAGCAGCAAAGCAGCATTTACGGAAGTAAGTCCTGCCCTGTGACAGGGACAAGACCTCCTGCCTACTTTGAAGCCCATTTGGGGAAAATAATTCTGGTTATATTGCTGTTATTATTATTTAATGTGGAGATAAATAGCTTATTTATTCTGGCAGCAGTTTGTCTGTATTTACAAGCACAGGATAATAGAATAGTTTGCTACAGCAAGGAATCCTAAAAAAGTTCATCTTTTGTGGGTCATTTTCAGAAGGTTTATAAGAACCTCAGTAACAGAGCACTAACTGCCTCTTAGTCGAGATAGGCAGTGGGTGGGGTATAGTGCTGTGATAAAGTTTCCCTAAAAAAATATAAAAATAAAGACTCTTACAAAAATTGAGCCAGTCTTGAGAACTTGAGATATTGAAGCTTTTTTTCCCTTGGTCATGCATTGGGAAGGTGAGAATTAGAGAACTGCAGAAACTTCTGCTTGACAGAAAGAGGACAGATTTATCAGCATGTTAAAAGCTCAATAATACCATTGAAATAGATGCTGCACAGTATCCTCACTAAAACAGCAAAGGCGAAAAGCCCAAGAGCCACTTGTAGACAGCACTTCTTGACAAAATGACTGTAGAAGATGCCTGTGAGCTTCTTGCTGTTTGTGTCCTTGTCCCTGAGGTGCCTCTTTCTCTCCCCCCAGGCTGAGGAACATCCGATACGCTTTCAACACCACCCTCCTCGTCATCATCTGGCGCATCTTCATCGCGCGGTCACAGATGGCTCGGAACATCTGGTACTTTGTGGTGAGCCTCTGCTACAAGTTCCTCTCCTACTTCAGGGCATCCAGCACCCTGAGGCACTGAAGCCATCCATCAGCCACCAGCCTCTTCCAGAAGGACCTCCATCTCCTCTTAATCAGCAGCAACTGTGGGCATCGGGGTCTGAAAGTAGCAGAAAAATCCACTCTCCCCTCCAACAGCAGCTGGCATTTGTTGTGCACTGTTTTATGTTCACCTTTTTTTAATTTAACTAATGTTTTAACACATGGTGGTCTTTCTTCCGTAGGACCAGGCCAATTTTTAAAGCCATAACTGAAGCTTTAGGAACAGGTCGAGCTGGAAGCCTTCATCTAGAGTCTGATGTACAAGAGTAATGGTTAACCAAAGTCATTGTCTTCCCATGTACTACTCACCTAGGCTATCTTAATCCCATCTTCTTCCTCAAAAGAGGCAAATTTAAAGCATACAACCATGGAAGAGAAGGATGCCACCAGAGAAGACCCAGCCAAGGAAATTTAGCTGTAAGAGGCCTTCCTAAAGAGGCTATTCTTTCATTTTTCATTCAGTGAAAAAAACCCAAGATTTCACCTTTTCAGTTTTTCAAAACTTAGAGGGGGAAAAAAGATGAGTTACACCCGGCCAGTGAACACACAGAACAGGTTTCAGATGTTGTCTTATATTGCTCCTGAGTGAGGACTGATGCTTTCAAGCCATAACTGAAGACACACATAGAATTCATTCAGCTGTGTTAACTCTACTCACTCACAAGATGCATTTTTGTGGAGAGGTCTTTTTTTCTCTCTGGTTAAGGTTTCAGTCTATTAAAAAGTCCTGGTCTCACATTCACCACATTTGCTTAGAACATTTTTGGGGTCTTGAAAAGTATTGTATTAACTCTGAAGATGAAGAACTTCTTAAAAGATTGAAGAAGAATTCAGAAACTCTCTAGTATTTTTGAGGAATAGGTCTTTTTTTCCCCCTTGGATTTGTCTGCAGAAAAACCTCTCTCCCTGTAACTCAGAACGAGCCTGATTCTGTGCTTCACACTTCCATTACAGCCAAATCATAGTTTGCAACTGATCACTTCCACTGGCAAAGGGAATGCAGAGACATTCATGGAGGAAACACCATCGGGCCAGTTCTGCTGCCACTCCTGTGAGTGGCCATTAGAAAGCCTGTTTTTGTTGAGGATGAGTTCACTCTTGGCCTCAATGACCTTAAAGGTCCAACCTAAATGACCCTGTGACTTCTCTGTAAAAACAGTGAATGGGATGCACTTTGTCCTGCATTGCAATTTAGGAAGGAACCCAAGGACCTTCCTAATGCTTGTGGCTGTTGGAGATACTTGTTTCACCTAGTGAAGGATGAATTCCTGTGGGGGCAGAGAGGAGGAGAGCCTTCAAAGTAACTGGTGCAACAACAGCAACAAATCTATCGTGCTGTCAGATTTTCAGAGTCAAATCTAATCCTAAGACCTTTTTTTACTCGGATAACACTGAATAAGCACTCCCAAGATCACCAGACTTCAAAGCAGCTAGTTTTTGAAACAGTGCAGCACCCAATTTCTCTGGTCTGGTGTCGTGCTGGCTGTCTGAAAAAGCAATGCTACATCACAACAAAGTGACACAGTTGCTCTTTTGTGAGCTGAGAATAGCTCACAAGTATTTACGAAGTTGGCATTCTTCAGCAATTATACTTGTTTTTCACAGTGAAGGCAAGAGCAAGTTGTGATGACAGTATATTTATATCTTCAGCCTTCAAGCTAGTTTCAGAAGTCTTTCTAAAGGTGCAAGGAATTAATCTTTCCCAGAGGTCCAGTTTGAAGCAGTTGCCAAAGGATGCCTGCAGCAGAACCTGACCAGAAACACAGTGTCCAGAATGGCAGGGCAGGCCTCTCCTTTTGTCACACATTACTTCTGATCTCTGATTAATAAGAGCAAGCACCCAGCTTACAAACATGCAAATTTTTTAAGCTCTTGCCTTGAAAACGTATTTTCAAAAGGAAACTGTGCTGGCTTTTATAGCTGTGTTTTTTCCCAGCTCCAGGGAGCTGGCAGGGAATGCTGTGCAAGGTGTTACTGCCTGGGAAACCTGGAGCTGTGGGTTCAGGTGCTAGGGACCAGACATTTCATGCCATGGCAGTGTGTTTGAAGTTGAGCTGCATTATACTTTGCTGGGGCTGAGGCAGGTTCCTGTAGGGATTCCTCCAGAAAGGCTGAATTCCCTCAAGTACATAATCAGGTCATTGGGCACCTTGCAGTCTTCTCATATAAAAAGAAAGCAGACCAAAACTGGAGATCACTTTGAAACAAACTTCCATTCAAAAGCCAGGAAATAAACTTTAAGTCATATCCTAAAAGTCTTTTTAAGTGCCTGCCTGATGTACTGAGAGAAGCAAACAGTGCAGGGTATCCTAAATCCTCTGCTGTGCACATGACAGATTTGGGTCTCACAGAAGAGTCAAAGGTGACAACTTGCTACACCTACACAGTCAGCTCTACTAAGAGTGAAGTGTCCCACTTCCCTTTTCCCAGTCATGCCATGCATTCCTCACAATGTGCCTGTAGGTATTCACAGTTGTTTGCACAGGCTGTACTGTCCCAGCAAGTCTGGGGTGTCTCTTTGCTCACTGGATCAGATCTCTTTTCTGAACACGCAAAAAAGATGCTTCAGCTTTCACTCACAACAATGGTGGTGTGATCTTCTAAGGCTCTTCAGCATTCTGCTGAGGGTAACAACCACAGCAAAGCTACTGAAAAAAAAAACAGCAGGAGCTGCTTGGATTGTTGGAGAAGCATGGCTGTTGCAGATGGTGTTTGCTCTTCTGGAGACCTTCCGTAGCACGCACAGCACTGCCAGCAGCTGGCTCTGCAGCTCTGGCCTTGCCTGGGGCAGATCAAGCTGTCAGCTTGTCTGACACAGACGTAACATGCAGGGAAACTTGAGTCTCTAATCCATTTTCTTGTGGCTCGAGATGTTTTCAGGTGATTGAACCGCAGAAGTGTTGCAGAGGCTGCCGTGGGGCGATGGCCTCTGGGTGACTGTCACCGTGGAGAGCTGGGCCTGGCATGAGAACCTGTTCTCACCTCCAAGCAGTGACTTGCCTTTGATGGTTTACTTCGTGCTCCTCACTGGATTTGTGTGTGCTCTGAGGAAACCCAAGTCTTGGGGAAAATACCTAAAAGAAAAAAAAACAAAACCGAGTGACAGACACTTCTTTCCTTCTATATTCCCTTGCTTGCTCTTTCACAAGCTTTTGACAAAAGAAAAAGCAAATACAGATGTTACTAAGTTAAATCAGAGGTCCTGTGGTGACAGTGCACAAATGAAGCAACTCAGGAGTGGATATTCCTCATGGCTGGAGGCTGGAGCCATTCATACGTAGAAGGCTGAAGCAGGACTCAAGCCTTGCTTCTTTGTTTTTCCAGAGGTGTTGTGGTCAGTGCTATGGGGAGGAGAAAGGAATAGGAGCATGGCTAGGCACAGACCATCCAGCTAAACAAGGCAAGGGACACTCAAGGGATCAGAGCTGCCAAACTCAGAGGACTCTCCCCCAGGGAATGTGGGAGGAGATCCATCAGCATTTTAATACCGGTTCAGTTTCTTGTAAAACTAACTAAAAGGCTCCTCCATCCTTTGCCCGGATACCTACAGGCAGCATGAAGAGCAGTGCTGGCACTCACAAAAGAAAATAACTGCAGTAAAATGGGATTGTTTCCTTGTGCTCCATGAACTTGCAGTGATTGTACCCCCTCACAGTGTCAGAATGGAGTTCTACAGAAACTGGTGTGCTCGTGTTTTGTTAATACTCTGCACATACACTGCTCTGTGGGCTGCAGCTGTGAACTGCTGTGCAAAAGCAATGAAACCCTGAATACCATTTCACTGTCAAACAGCACTGGGCAGAAGATTGCAATTAACAAGTATCTTCTTTTTTAAAATTAAATTGCAATAACAAGCCCCCCCCACCCAACAAATCCCTAAAATGAACCTGTGTTTAAACTGCCTTTTGACTGACAACCAGATCTCCAGCATGTCTGTTACCAAAAAAAAAAACACAACCCACCATATTTCTCATCCCTCCCCACTCCTCTATTCCAGTTTCTTTCTTGGTAGAGACTGAGGGGTAACAGACACACTGGTATAATACAGGTTGTTGGCCCATTTCCTACCTTCTCAAGAAATTTACAATTACATTGTATAAGAAAACTTGATTATATATGTCTGTGTGTAAAACAGCTGCATCTTGCAGCACCAGACCACATGCAGAGATGGTAAAAGCAGTGGAGCTCTTACTGAAATACCAGGTTGGGCTTGTTTGGTGTGCACTGCTCCACTTCAGCTTACGAAAAAGGAATAAAACACACCCCAATTTTCCAGTGTAAAGGGAACCTGACCTGTAGTACTATTAAACCAACTCATTTCCATGAATAAGCAACTGGGAAAAGAGGGAGGGGGGGCATCCTTTGTTTGTAAATAAGCTACAGCTTCATGGTCAAAAGCATGCTGTTGCTCTTCCAGCATTGACGTCCTGCTGCTGAAAGCAAGGAAGAACTTTTAGTACAATTGGGCCCTTTATTCTAGCACAGAGTAAATAACATACTGTACATTCCCCAGAAGCCAAGTGGTGAATATCCCCATTACATGGTGCTAAATATCAGTATGAAGGTGGCACAGGCTTCCTTCAAAGAATTAAAATCTGAAAGATAAAGCATATTTGGGGAATAATTATGTACTAGCCCACTTTACTGCTTAAAAGCCAACTGTGAATTGAGTTGTTTTCTTCAGATGGACATGAAACCACTGACAAAAGGTTTCTTGTCCTTATATTATCTTGGCAGACCCCAGTTTATAGTAAAATGTGTATTCTCCCACTGTCCAAAGTTTCTACGGTTCTATCTGCTATTTCTATTCTCTTGTTAGCTATGAGACAACTTAACTGTTACAGATCTTAATGACAAAGTTTCTAATGTTCAGCCGTAATCTTTTGAGCTCTCAAATCGGATAAAACGACGAAATCACAAATTATTTGAACCTCAGCCATAAAAAAAAATTGTTAATATGATGTTTATGTTCTTTGAAACATTTAATAAAACAAAATATTTTAAAACTATGGTCACTTTGCGTTGCCCAGGTTGCTACAGGAGGTGGTCACTGCAGTTGAGCAGAGCTCAGCACATCTGTTCACATCTGTCGGTGGAACGGCAGCCCCACCTACAGGCAGCTGCTCCACAAGCAAGGAGAGGGGGAACCCCGAATTTTAAAAGCTGAGGACATTTAGACTTTGTCCCTGTACGACCTGGAAGGTCCATCTCTGATGAGTGTCCTGCAGAGGGTGATAAGGACAGGTCTGCAGCAAAAACGAATCAGGAGTAATCCAGACAACATCTTTTAATAAAAACCAATATTACCACAAAATTTTAGTTTTACAAGGTGAGGACTCTTTATCTACACTGGATATTAACACATAATGCTCTGCTGACATAGATACATGACCCACTTTTATTTGATGGAATCATATAATCATAAAATGGCTGGGGTTGGAAGGGACCTTAGAAATCATCCAGTTCCAACCCCCTGCCATGGGCAGGGACACCTTCCACTATCCCAGGTTGCTCAGAGCCCCATCCAGCCTGGCCTTGGACACTTCCTGGGATGAGGCAGCCACAGCTTCTCTGGGCAAACTGTGCCAGGGCCTCACCACCCTCCCAGGGAAGAATTTCTTCCTAATATCCAATGTAACCCTACTCTCTGTCAGTTTTAAGCCATTCCCCCGTGCCCTGTCACTACATGCCCTTGTCAATAAATCTTGTAAAAATTCCAAGATCCCACCATACAGCAAGAGAAGTTGAAGGATGTTAATGCATAGGCAGGAGTGGGGAGGCGGGAAATACTCACGGTTTATGTGTTTCCAAGAAGTGTACACAATAGTACTGCAGGCTGCTGGATAAACCCTTAAGGCAGCAATTCTCAGGATTGCCCAGAACATTCTGCCTCTATGGCAAACACTTCCCTCTACTTCAAATCATGTCTCCAAGGCCATTTGGAAGCAGTGGCACAGTGAGATAATGAAATCACCTTGACAAAGAGCAGGACTAATTAGAAATTTGGTTGGTTGTCTTACAAGGAGAAGTGTTTGTACCTTTCCCAGGTATGAAAAAAAATAAATCCAACTCACTGAAATAAAATCTTCACAGTTGGTAACTTCAGTAGACAAAAATCACCAGCTGCCCAGAGCAAAAGCACTGTCTCAAGGTCTGAGCTGAGGCACTGTCAGTGTATCTGCTGACAAAGATAAAGCCACATCCCTCAGAAGACTGGTTGGTCAAAATATTTGGCATTTCCACATCCATGGATGAACATGATTGCACACAGATGAATGCACCCAAGGCAGGTCAAAATGACTTTGAAAAATGTGTGTTGTTAAAATCCAAGACTCAATAGGTAGCAGATGTGAAGAGATAAGTATTTTTTAGTTTCTGTCCGACACTGCTCAAGAAGAAAAGCATTTTGTTATTATAAAATATTTTTTAAATTAAAAATTTATAAATTTGCTACTTTTTGAAAGAATTGTTTCTCAAAAAATGCACTATAAAATATTTTTCATCAGAATAGATGAAATGTTATAGAAATGTTTTTGCCAAGAGGCAGAAATCACTTTACCAACTCTTTTCCAAAAACTTTGTTGTAGCAAGTTTTTCATCTTTGACTAATCTCACCAAGTCACAAATACATTTTTCCTTTTAATTTCTTTTATACATTCAATTGCTACAGCAAGGGAACTTGACTCACAACCCCACGAGGGCCAAATCTACACCACCATGTTCCTCAAAGCCACATCTTTGCCCAGACACTCTGTTTGTACTCCTGTTGTCCCCAACCCCAACAATACTTCTGCTATCCCAACTTTTTATCTACTTCTAGAAGTCATAAAGCTCCGAAATTTCCTCTTTCCTTGTTCTCTGTTCTCTTTCCCTGCCACACACACATCTCCCAGAATGTTTTGATTATAATTCCCCTCTGGTAAGAACATCAGCGTCACAGATAAGGGTGAAGACAGAAGGGTCCAGAGAGGCCCTGGGGTGTTTGTGGGACAAGATTAGAAGGAAACTGGCCTATCTCAGCTTCACTGTGGGCAGAGAAGAAAGGGTGATGTTTCTCAGTCTCCAGAATTGCCTCATTGATGGCTTCCAGCTGTTTGTAGAATTGGAAGATCATGGAATGGTTTGAGTGGGAAGGGACCTTAAAAATCATCTTGTTTCAACCCCCTGCCAAGGGCAGGGACACCTTCCACTATCCCAGGTTGCTCAGAGCCCCATCCAACCTGGCCTTGGACACTTCCAGGGATGGGGCAGCCACAGCTGATGCAAAAGTAGGAGCAAAGAGAGAAAGAAGAGGGGAGTTGCCCCAGTTTGCACCGAAGAACTCCAAAGAATGACTCCAAGGAATGACTTTGTCTCAAGCTTTGCATAAACTTCCTGCAGCTGCTGCAGCCACCACAGCCTTATTCCAGTCTGGCCTACCTGGATTGAGCATGACAAACAAAATCTTGCTCGTGCTATTTGGATTAGACAGAAACATTTTTCCTTTCTCCTTTTCAAGTCACCAGCTCCCTCAGTGGGGTTTGGCATTGACTTTCTATTGATGCTCTTCCATCAGAATAGTATTTTGCTCAGCTTGCTCTGGGCTTTGTGAGGTTGCTACTACGTGTCCCAGTGCAACAAGAAAAGAGAAGGTTGTTGGGGGCTTTTTCTTTGTTGGGTTTCTGGGTTTTGTTTGGTTTTAGAGAAAAACAGGATAAGCCCTTTCAGCCCTACTGGTTTCAACAATGAAGGATGGAGACCTCACCTCATGAGGTTGGTTTACTCTAAAGCAAGAGGAGATAATGGCTAGTGATCACCTCTCACTTCTTTGCAATGTAGAAGACTTCAATAAGAGGAAAAGAAGCCTTTCCTTAATGAAAACTATTTCAAATCCTGAAACCCAGAGCATACATCAACGACATAGTTTTCATTTTGTTAGCAAATCTTTTCTTAAAATGCCATTTTCCATTTTTTATATGTAAATGTGATCTTTAGGGAGGAAAAAAGAAAATCAATTTTCCATTAACATGCATCAATGAATTAAAGACATCAGCAAGAAAGTTCAAAATCTTTCCAAAGAACAGACCTAGAGGTCAACCTGCAGACTTTAATATTTAAAGCTTTTCTTCTGACATTCTGATTGCACAGTATTATCAAGCCAAATAATCAATTAAATAAACTAAGGAAATTGCATTACTATTCATTGTTTAAGGGAAGCAAAAAATAGGGAGGAGGAAAATGATGTAATGTAGGACAAGCAGTCCTTAGCTGACACACCACAGGTTAGGTGATGGAATAAGCACCAGGTCTCAAGGGAAGGGATCCCAGCTGATTTTCAGTTTTCCCCTTGGATAAGGACAACCTGAAGTTACTGGTGTGCATCAAGAACTGACCCTACAGGTCCCACTTCACAACTGCCTGGATCAGGATTATTTGACTCTGAAATGTGCTGTGGCACAGAGATAAATTAAATTTCTGCACTCCAGCACCCACACCCTACCTATGGAATGGGATAGCAGAGCAATGGAAGCTGAGTTAATGCCAGGAGCTGCAGGGACATGGATACAAGGGACTGTCCACCTGCATGGAAATAGATCTGCTCACACAACTCCATCCAGGGCCAGGGGAGGAAGCCACTTTTAAAGTCACTGCTCTACAAAATCCACCCTTTCCCAATTTTCCCTGAATAAGGTATGCAGAGAGTTTTGCAAGGGGCTTTCAACAGCAATTCCCACCTCAATTTGTGCCCCAACTTCTGTATTTCTGATTCAAGCTCCTCCTCTCCAGTTGAGCTGTTTGGGCTCATAAACCACACCCGAGACAAACACTGGCTTGGGGAAGTACTTGGGGAAAGCTGCTGCAGAAGTGAAACGTAATTAATTGGACTAAAATCTGGGTAGAGAAATCAGTGCTGGTGAAAACGGCAGCAAAAATAGCAAAAGTCTTTGTAGAAAGAAGTGGTACCTGTACTTAGATCAGTAAACAGGCAAAATTTGAGGCACAACAAGACAAATGTTTTGCTGATTATCTGCAGGTCCTTTGCCACTATTTCTCAGAGTATTTGCTGTACAAGACACTGAAAAAAACCCCAAAAGAACAGACAAGTATCCCAATGCCTCTGCCACTTACATTTTGAGAAGAATGTAATGGAAAGCTATAGTATGGCACAATCTTGAAGGGAAAGGAAGGTGAATTTAAATGTATCTTACTCTTTGCCTCAGGCTTTCAAAAATGGAGGTGTCTTGGAACTTGAGGACCTAAAGAAAAAACTTTACAACTACAGACAGTAAAAACAGTTTGTAGAGTAATAAATAAAATCTGGCTACTTGGAAGTGTGAACAGCAGTGACTTATCCAACAATAACTCTGTTTATGCAACACTGAGTTTAAGGGGAGATTGAGTTTTAGTCCTGTCTTCACAATTCATGACCATTGATCATTTCAGCACATTTTGCTGCTCCCCTCCCAGCAGAGGCTGATGTGACAATTGCTCTGGGAAAAGAGAAATGTCAGTTGCCTGTGGAGGTCTCTAGAAAGTCTGCAACTACTGAGGGACCTTTATTGATAAATAAAGGGCTGCCACATAGGATATGGCAAAAAAAAAAAAATACTAAGGAAGGGCAAATTCAGCAGTGAAGAGACTAATCAGGTAAACCAGCTTGAAAAGGCAAGTGAGGCTCAAGTCAGGGGTTTGATACTCTGCAGGTTGGGAGAACAATGACCTTAAAGATGGGCCAAATACAACAAATTAGAAAGTAAAGAGAAATCAACCAGTTTTTCATCTGCTCCAGTGAAAGAAAGCAGATACACTCAGCCATATTACTTAGGACTTACAGCTTTTTTTATTATTAAACTCAAGGAACACAAATTGACTTCATGTTTGTAATTTTGTGCATCATTATGTCCCAAACACGTCTGAACAACTCCTCCCACAACTGCTGGGGAACTTGGATGTGTTACTCCATCCAAGCTGACCGAGGGAAGGAAAGGGAGCAAGAAAAGGTGTGATTCTACTTCAGGCTCAGATTTCTTTATACTCTGTGGTGACACAGAGGGGGAATTAGAAAAAAAAGACATCCTTCAGACCCCTGACTCAACTCCTGGAGCCCCTCCAGCCCTCATCCTCTTTGGCTTCTTAGGGTCTTAGAAAGCCAGAACCCCAGGAAGTTGTGCAGGACTTTTATTTGTGCCCCTGCTCCCCATCACTGAACTGTGGTCTGGGAAGTAGCCGAAGTGCCATGTCCCAAATTCCACAGCTCCTGGGTACAAAAGCACTCAAAGCTACTCACCGCATTGCAAGAAAGACTTTCCATAGATAGAGCTGCATCCTCAGACAAATCTCACAAACCAATCTGGGGGCAGCCATCCACATGGGTAAGTAACTAGATAGGCGGCAGCACTGTAGAAAATTAAATCTATTTCAAGAAGTTAGTTAAATGTCTGCTTCTGGGTCATCTGATCCATACATTCCCAGTATTCTGTCCTCAAAAATATGTTCTAATCTTGCACTGGTTTTGTGTTTGTTGGGGGTTTGATTTATATTTTTAATTGCCATGAAAAAACCGTCAGAGGCTTAAAATTGCCCCTTTGCTGTGAGGGAAAAATTTGTTTGTGTTTTGTAAATCCAGTCAGACTTTTATACCCAGAGAATTAACAAACCCTGAAGAAACTGAGCTTTGTGATTCAAGCTGATCCAGGGTTGAACGACACCTGCAAAAGGGTTTTGTGTTCAGTTTATCTATCACCCCTCTTATCTTCATAGCAAGGCTTGTGACAATATGTTGAAAATAAGATGAAAGCCAAGCACATCAGTCAGCTTCATGTTATCCTGACTGACCAAACACTGTAATCACATTTCCAGAGGTTTTTTTTCTCCCTCCTTCCATCTCTCTCACTTTCCAGCTTGGTCACATCCTCTCACTGAAAGGTTTCCTTACCTCCACTCCCCTCCTGGGGCTGTGCAGCTCTTCACTTCCACCTCAACACCTGAGCATCTCTGTACTGAACTATCTCCAAGGTCTTCAGGGCATTCTTCCCAATTCATCAAGTGCATTCCAAATTCTGATCATCCCCTCTGATGTTCCAGCTCTCACTGCCAGCCTGTTGTCACCCGCAATGTTGAAAAGAACACACCGTACTCAACATGTGGGTCATGAATTAAACTCCCAGCAAGTGCCAAATCCTCTCATTTCCCCACACAGCTCCTGTTCTCCCTCATCCTCCCCTTTTTACCCTCATATCCACCACGTGGAAGCTGCACAGACAGTCAGCACAAACCCTTGCTCTTTTCCACAGGAGAGGATGATGCCCTTTCTACAAAAACTGGCTTCAAGGGTAGCT
>VYZS01052337.1:0-12751 GCA_013400695.1 Neodrepanis coruscans | reverse complement strand
TTGAAAGCTGAAAAGTTCAAAGAAGATGATAATGGTTTCTTCATGACCCCCAAAAAGAAATAAAAGACTCTCTACCCAAATCCCAGAGGGGAGGAGAAAGGGGATGTACCTATGTAAATAATTTCCCTCCTACCTCAAAGAAATTGTAATAATCTCTTCTGGTTTTGTGACAATTTTGTTATAAAAACCTCACCTATCCAAAGATCCTTGGTGCCTCTGACTTGGAAAGCTGCCGGGTCAAGCGCCCAGCGAGCTGTTTGCCTTTGTTTTATAATAAACTGCATTAAAAATTATAATATTTGTGGGCTCGTTTCTCACAAAAATATTAGCTCAGCAATAATTTCTTCTCATTTTCTGGATTTTTCCAGCACTGGTTTTATTGTAAAGCAATGGCAGTGGTCCTCTGTGTTACAACACAATTAATGGTTATTTTATCCCCAGAAATGAAATTAAGGTACGAACGAGACCAAATGTTGAGTTTCAAAATGATAACTCAATTTATTTATTAGCTATAAGACTGAGGCAGAGAGAGAGAGAGAGAGAGAAAGAAAGATAGATTAAAGTTGGAAAAAGCTAAGATTACATAAAAGAATAGGAAAGTTACCAGCAAATGTTTTGGTGTCAGTTCCACCTCAGGGATAGTAGCTGCACTTGCCCTCTGGAATGCGGCAGGGAGTGGGGGGAGTGAACTGGGTTGCTGGGCTGTGCAAGCCTTGCAGCTCACGTACGAGTGGCCCTAGCTCAGGGCGCAGCCAGGCCATGCCACTGGGTAGTGCTGGAGTTTGGCCTATGTTTCAGCGGGAGCAAGTCCTCCTGCAGTGGCTTTTTCTCAGTCTGAATCTCCCGTGTGGTGATGTTTTTTGCCATACACGTGTTTGCTGACCACACAAGAAGCAGTGAGTTCTGCTGGTCCAAGGTTCCTTTCTGTAGCTTGTGTCCCTAGAGCACGCTCAGGTTTCCAGGAATGCAGGAATGGGCGGGTGGGTCACAAGTTACTCGTGTGTCTCAGAGGGGACTTTGCTTCCTGGAGCTGGGTCTCTGCTCTCCGAGGCAGGCTGGCTTCTTGTGTACAGGGCCTCCGATGATTTCATGATGATGGCAGTGAAAAGTGAGGAGAGGCTGGGGACAGTGGAGTGGCAATGGTTGGTTTCCCACAGAGAGACCCCACAGGGTCCCTCTCCCCCTTTCCCCTCTTGCCAGCCAGTTTTTTGCCTGCTGTTTTATAAGGGTTTTTTGCTAGCTGTACACAAGCAGCTGCATGTAGCTTTACAGGTTTTTAAAGTGATAACAAGGTCAGAGACAAAGCAAATTTTAAGGTACTTTCTGAATTACCAGTCCTTTACACTCTGGGGTAGTTTTCCCATAACATTTGGACATACTATGAAGAAATGCTGATTTTAAAAGGTCCAAGGTTAGCAGCGTGTGCTGATTTTCATCCTTGTTAATTACTGAAAGAAGGTATTTCAGCTTCAGCATCATCACTTGGCTATCACCCTATTCCTTTTCCACAGAGAACAGAGCAATGCTTTCTGAATCAGCACTAACTTTTAATTTTACACATTAACCTGTAATAAGCCCCACTTGGGAAAGGCAGCAATTGAGACAATAAGGGAGCAATAGATGAGACCCCTGCTTAGGGAGTAAAGAGGATGAGAAGGAGAGATCACTCTTGTAGAAACAGAAATGGCAAAGTTGTTTGCTTCCAGGGTGAGGGCTACTAAGAAACCCTTGGGATTTTAAGGGACAGAATAAATTTTGCAGCTTAAGGAGAAAAGTCTCTTGGCACAAGTGAAAATCTCTTCAAGATGTAGACTTGGGTATCAAAAATCTTTACTGAAGGTTTTTTTTCTTTCCTCATCTCATCTCATCTCATCTCATCTCATCTCATCTCATCTCATCTTATCCTCATCATCTCAATTATTTACTGCCTTACAGCTCCTCTGCTGCTGCTAACCCCTACCTACTTCTGCTTAATCAATACTTTCCCTGGTAGCACTGTCTTCTGTGCCTCCTAAATCCACCCAAAGGAGATCACTGAATACTCTTTAGCTGGGAAACTCTGTGTATTAGCTAAAAAAAAAATTGATAGGTTATTACGGAATTCAGAAAAGTAGTTGGTTAGCCATTTAGCAGAAATATTTGTTGATTACTTCTGTTTTTCCTGCATTTCTGCCTTTTCCATGTAATAACAAGTCAATACTAGCATTGGTATTAAAAAAAAATTTAAAGTCCATAATTAAATGGCTGTGAGTCTCTTCTTGTTTCCTTCTGCTTCCTTTATGGAATGTCTCAAATTCCTAAATTTTCACTTATATTCATTTATTCTTTGTTATCAACTTTTCTTTTTTTCCCATTTGTTTCATTATATATTACAGCTGCTTTCTCTTCCCCTTTAAACTAGACTAGTTTTTAACTGCTGAGAAAATTATCATTAAAAAATGCCAATGAACTGACCCTGAAACATTTCACTTAAGATGTTCCTAGTTTGATAAAACTTTTGTCAAAATCAGCAGAGGATTTAAGAGAAAAACTCAGATAGGATGCCTTGGGACTGTCACAGGGCCATGTGCTCTCTCTATGTTCCTGGCTCTGGGGAATATCCAACAAGTGTAACTGCAAACCCAAAAAATTTCACAGAATCACAGAATTAACAAGGTTGGAAAAGCCCGTAGAGATCATCAAGTCCAACCTGTTACCTATTACCTAACGTATCACCAACCTATTACCCAATACCATCCCATCATCTAAATCATGTCACTACATACATCATTCAACCTTTTCTTAAACACATCCAGGGATGGTGACTCAACCCTGGGCAACCCATTACAATGGGAAATCACTTTATCTGTAAAAAAAATATTTTCCTAATATCCAATCTAAACCCCCCCTGATGCAGCTTAAGACTGTGTCCTCTCATTCTGTCACTGGTAGCCTGAGAGAAGGGACCGCCACTACCCGGCTACAACCTCCCTTAAGGTAGTTGTAGAGAGCAATAAGGTCTNCCCAAAAAAGAAAGAGACACAACACCATTATTAAAAGGAAATAATAAAAGAAAAAAACCAAACATATCCATGTAGCAATTCTGTCCTCAGTCCAAACTGAAGAAAAAAATGGAGAAGAAATCTCCACTGAAAAGGAATTGCCTCTTTTGAAAATCAAAAAAAAGGTAAAAAAAGAGGGAGAGAGAGCTTCTTCTCTGCTGCCGAGGAGAAAAAAAACCAACAAACACAAAAACCATCTGGCCGGCCCAAATCAAAAGCAAAAGAGCCACAGCAAAAAAAAACAAACAAAAAAAAACAAAAAAACCAAAAAAAACAATAAAAAAACATCCCACTCCGTTCCCTTTTAAAAACCTCGCCCATGGTCTCCTTCCTCCAATTGCACACTGTTCCACCTCTTTCTGCTGGCTAGATCATCAACATGCCCGCTCCCATGTCTTTACCACATGCGTTTCTAGTGGGAGCGAAAGGGGCAGTTCCACACTTGGGCCCCACAGGCTCCCATCTCAGATGCAATGGCACCGATCGTCCTCATTCCTCCTGCTCCGGGCTGCACCAGTGACACGATGACAAACTTGCACCTCCCGGCAGCTCAGGGTAGGGGGGTGGAGGGGGGCTCTTGGTCCCTGGCCAGCTCCAGGGCACAGAGCTGAGCCGATGTCCACACCTCCATATACAAAAACACACACCCACACACACACCCCCACCCACACACACACACACACACACTCTCAGCTGCCATCCCCACAGCTTCACGTCTCTGAGAAGCAAAACAAGGAAAAGAACAGAAAACAGTTGAAAGAAAAAAAAAAGATTCAACACACCACCTTCCCATCTTGGATTTTGAAACCATAACAATGGGGTTATTACGACCAAAGTGAAGAACCCAGCACATGGACTTGTTAAATCTCATTTTATTAGAATCAACCCATCTCTCTAGTCTGTCAGGGCTCTGAAGGGCTCTCCTACCTTCTAAGAGTTCAACACTTTCTCCCAACTTGTATTATCCTCAAACTTGCTAATAATGGACTCAATTCCCTCAACTATATCATCAATAAAGATATTAAACAAGACTGGGCCCAACACTGATCCCTGGGGAACACCACTATTGGTCGGCCACCAACTGGATATGACATCATTCACCATCACTCTCTGGGCTCGGCCATCCAACCAGTTCCTAATCCAGCACAGAATGCTCTTGTCCAAGCCATGGGCTGAGAGCTCTGCAGGAGTTTACTATGGGAGACAGTGTCGAAGGCTTTACTGAAGTCCAGGTATACTACATCCACAGCCTTTCTCTCTTCAACCAGGTGAGTCACTTGGTCATAAAAGGAGATCAGGTTGGTCAGGCAGGACCTACCCCTCCTAAACCCGTGCTGGCTGGGCCTGATCTTCTGGTCATCCTGCAAGTGCTGCATAATTGTACCCAAGATTATCTATNCCATGGCACTTCCCATCCACAATAGAAGACACTGCCTGTTCAGAACAAGGGATAATCTGATTTTTGTCACCATCTCAATTGTGACATTACAACTGCAGTTGTAGCCAAATAGTTATCCCAGATCTAGATTTCTACAAGACGTCTTTTTATGATGTGCCTATTCTCTCCTCTTTCAAACAGCACTCATGCCATGCACAAATAGGGATTGTGAAAGAAAGTTCTTTAAAGATGCACTGGCATAGGCATGGCTTTTACTGCCTATTTTACTGAGTTATACCTGAGCACCAAGAATATTCTCACACATCGATGAAGGCAGCACACTTTCAAGATAAACTGTTTCTATTCAGAATAATAAGACTTTTCCTTTTATTTTTTGTTTGTTTTGTTTCTCTTACTGCATCTTTCTATCAAAAGAATAGCAAAGATGGGCAGCAATACCTAGAGTTTTATTCAGCAAAATGTAGATACCAGGAAAGTCTTAGAATGCATACATAATTACTGTCTTTTGGTCTAGATGTCTCCAAGGCAGCTGACAGGCATGAGAGAATTGTATTCTCTGAAGCTTCACCTAGGAATTGGCACCTGACACAACAGTACACACACTTTCACAATCCCTGCATACTGAGTCTGTCTGAGAGCTAAAGCCACCAGGTGGTACTCAGAAACGTGTAGCAAGCATGGATGAGAGCAGGATCTTCTGTACTATACAATTCTTTCTTAGCAGTACCTTGTCTATATAATGTCCTGGATTAATGGACAGTTGCACTCTTTAATAATATGAGACAAAGCAATATAGAGGTAGTAACAACTGTATTATGTAACATATATATATATATATATATATATGAAATATGGATGGATGGATGTATTTAAATGAAAAGAAAACCAGGAAACAAAATTACAGAATAACTAAGAACAAACATGATGCAAAACCAAAAATCCCTCACCCATATATCCTGGGATGCAGTGATGTCTGCAATGCTATACAGGGCACGTGCACACTCGTCAGAGGCGGTGGAGATGCGGTTGCTCTCTGGATGCCAGAGAGGGCAGGAGGATGGTTACTCATGGAAGCTGGCCAGAAACCACATTTGAGCCAGCTGTTGTGCCGAGGGGAAACAGGAATAAACCCAGTAATCAGATGGTAATGCTCCCCTGACATCTCTCTGTTCCTGCAACCAGGATCAAGAGACAAGGGAGAAAACTCCACCACATGAGCTCCTGCTGCTGCCGAATATGGAACCTCTCCACACATGACTGCTGCTGGATCCAAAGGAGGACGGGGGCCATATGCAGGGGCTTTTTAAAGTGTCTGTCCCTTCCATTTCCGGAACACCCAACCACCTCTGTGCTCGGAAACTCCTAGTAGTGCCTTGCACTCCTGTGTTGCCTCCTGGGACCTGTGGCATCACCCAGGAGGAGGTGGATGGGCGACAGTGATGGCACATGGGCAGTTGCACCGTGGCAGGGACCCACCTCCCTG
The DNA here is from genome assembly GCA_013400695.1 of Neodrepanis coruscans. Taxonomy (NCBI): domain Eukaryota; kingdom Metazoa; phylum Chordata; class Aves; order Passeriformes; family Philepittidae; genus Neodrepanis; species Neodrepanis coruscans. The sequence continues at coordinate 6,828 of VYZS01052337.1, read as the reverse complement.
CCCCATGCACAAAGCCACATCACTCTACCATGGAAAAGGGCCAGACAGTCCTGACATGATTCTGTCACAGTTTCGGTGCCAAGTGACCCCCACCACACACACGCACCACCAGCTGGGGCACACTGCACCACTTTCCCCATCGCACCACCAGCAGACTGGGTGCATGTGGACCCATTCCACCGTAGCATGTCCTGGACCCGTGCCAGCCTGCCCTAGCTTGCAGTAGGGGGCCCTTGCTCCACTTGGGGCATGGCAGGATGGCAGCGGTGGCCCTGGCTGCAGCAGCAGCGGCTGCCATGGCTCTTCCTCCTCCTCCCTGGCTGCACCTCAACCAGGCTCTGGCTAGCAAATGTATGCGCCACCCCAGTGAGGGGCAAGCCAGACAAGGCTTCCCCCTCACAAGACCATGATGAGGCCACTGGCTGCCATCCTTGGCCTGCAGGTGCAAAACCCTCACCGCCACAGCATGTCCCAGCCCTGTGCTCACCCCGAGTCACCACGGTTCTGGAAAAATTCCCAAGAGATACCCAGCCCACCACACATAAGCAGACAAAAACAAACAAACAAGGAAAATAAATTTCTGTTATTGTAGAGTGTTTTTTAACCCAATATCAGAGAAACACCTATGAACTCTTAGTCCCAGGTGAAATACTGTGTCAATGACATCTCTAAAGTCACATTCACACAACCCAACCAGAGTTGTTTGTTCTCACTGCTGTGATTTGTCTGTGCAAAGGGGATTTCCCTGCTTGATTACATTTCCTCACTTCCAAGAAGGAAAAAAATTTGTGAGTCTTCTGTAACACATATGGGATTGAAATCTTTTTACCATTGCTTTCAGTGTTCAGCAGTGAAATATCTGAACATCTGCAGACAATTGCACATATTGAAGATGACGATTATTACTTTTCTAAAATTTTGGCTGCTTCCTCATGCCTTTTTTTTCAATATGTAGGTATTTTCTCAAATTAACATGTCTGAACTCTAAACCAAAGACTGTTGTAAAGTTTGTCTGCATTGGCAGACATTTATCACTGCATTATTAATGATTAAACCAAGGTTGCTTCAGTTTGTGAAAAGGCACCTCTAATGGTCACCAGCCTTCTCTGTCATTAGCTGATAAGAAGCCAGTGCTGCCTGTCATTCCTAGAAATATGCTGAATCTAAGGCTGCCACTTTAAGCTCAGGTCTCATTGTTTATTCTCTTTCTTCTACGAAGGCCATTATCAAAATTGACTTCCTTTCATATTTCACATTTTTTAAAGTTTCAAACTCGACATTTGCCGGTTGGGTTTTTTCCCTTCCCTAGTTAAACTTTCTGGAGGAAAAACCAATAAACCAACCCTAAAAAATGTGCAAGGTTGGATCAAATTTATTTATTTATTTATTTACTTACTTACTTACTTACTTACTTTATTTATTTGCAATTTATTTATTGAAATTGGATCACATTTATTTCCTACTCTTTTATAGTTTCTTCCCAGGGCTGTGAATTACAATTTACAGAGGAGTCTATATACAGTCTTTAAGAACACAGGCTATACTTAACACTTGTAAAAGACTGTCCATATGACTGATTCCTAGATCAAGCAGACTCTTTAAAGTGGCAAAACAGACAAGGCAGTCAGAAAAGTAAAAACAGGGATAAAGTAAAAAAAAAATGCATACATCTCTCTTATGATATTACTTTTTTAATCTGAGCCTTATTGTTCATTCATTATCAGGGCATAATCCTCACAAAAAGCCCAAAATAAACATATCCTTTCCCACCATCAAGAAATCCAATAAGAACAAAGCTCTTCATTCAGATTTATGTAGTGTATAGCTTGTGAAATGAAATTGTATAGTTCAGAAGTATTCCTAGACATAATAAAAATTCATACAGTGCTTCAAGCTCTTTCATACTCCAACCACAGAGTCAGTATTGTTGATGTGTCTACTGATAAGCAGGGGAAATGCTACATGCTCAGATTTAATTTTTTAAGTGATAAAAACCTTTATCTTCCTTCTAAATGACCGGATGGGATATTTCCTAGTTGTTTTTTCTTTTCCTCCCAACAGGAGGGATAAATATAGCATGCATGGCTAAACTGATTCTGTTCTGTTGCTTTTACTAAAACAATTCCCTGTGTATATATCCAGAAAAGCCATGGGGATTTTTTTTATTTTTATTATTAATTCTAATTCAACACTCAAATGAATGAGCAAATAAATCTAATTCTACTTAAGGAATTTGTTAACTGGCCTTATTATTTTTGGGTAAGCAAGATCCAGATTTTACAATCCTGAATAAATCACTCTCAACCAAGAAGGGACAATTTTCTTCATCACTGAGTCAGAGATCTGGCACAACAGTTGGATTTCAAAGATAATGTTCAGAAATTGTCAGCCTGCATGGAATTGCCAGTTACTTCAGACTTTACGTTTTGCATTTGTCTTAAAAAATATTACTGCCCCAATTACTCTGCAGATCTCATCTCACAAAAAATTATAGTTTAGGTAAAGGTGAAACAAATAGGATTTATTTTTATTATAAAAGAGAAAGAAGCAACCTTTGTCATTGTATCTCCTCTTTCCCATATTTTTCAGGTGGCATATTCTTTAGAAAAGATATTCATGTTTCTGTTAAATTACATACTTTGCTTATAGCTATAAATTAAATATTAAATAAAAGAGAACTGCTTTTTAAACATTAATTAGAAATTACATACCTACTGTATGGTAGATGACAAGAAGGGCTCTACGTTGATCTGACTGTTTTAATTCATTCCAGCTGACTAAATTACACAATTTTTTTTCTTCTTTTTTTGCAAGTGGATGGTAAATCTTCAAAAGTTCTACCTGTTTCTTAAGATTAAAATAAACCCCGCTATACATTAGAGAATTCAGAATGGCACATTATTAGTGATTTACAGAGAACACATGATAACTGGTTAATAATTTTTCTATTGGTGGTCAGGTCATTTCTGTGCAAAAAAAAAAACAAACAAAAATAAACCAACACCGAGAATCAATTTTATAGTCCTTAAGGAACCTTCAAATTTCAAAAATGTTAATATTTGAAGCCTTTTCAAATACTAACACATAGAATTATTTATATATCTATCTATATATTTATACACACATTAAACATTTGCATATGAAAATAAAATTATCTGTTTGTATCTGTTCTTGTTCCTAACTGCCTGGAACACAGACTGTTCCTAAATGTCTTACAGAGTTAAGTGTCTCAGATCCATACATGTGTCCACAAAGAAAAAGCCTTTGAATAGACACATCCTAAGGCACTTTCAGTGACAGCAGCTTGAAGTCTGGCTTCAGTGTTTTTATGACAACTGTCTTGATTAGAGAAGTAGAAAACCAGCATAATGAAAACGTTAGCATAATAAATTTTGTGAGAAGGTGGGATCTACAACAAAGGAGAATTTTTTTTCGTGGGTTGAAAATTTTTACAACAGCTTACACCTGATCTTATAGAATCCTAAATTAAAACCATTTTTAAAAGTTATAGAAGATATAAGGCAGTCCTCTTTGCCTGCTTTTTTAAATATTTTTTTCTACAGAAAGTTTTACAACTCTTAGGCAGACTCAATAAATGACATGGGTGTCTGAATATATTTGCCCTGACTGTAACTATATATACGATGTTGACATTTGGAAAAATATTGTTTCTTTTAACGAGATTCTTATCAAAGAATTGTAGTCCTTAATTCTGAGTTCCTATAATTAGATGATTCCCTAACCAAATCCTCCTACTCTCCCAGCTTTCAGTACGACTATTTGTTTGTATTTACTCCGTTATTTACTCATAGAATAAGCCCTGCACTAAGTAAATGAGATGCACAATAAATGCATGATTAATTTATGCTAGATGCTATTCTATTACCTTCATATCTGTTGTTGTCCTCCCATAGCACTCAAGCTAATTCTAATTGATGGTTTCCGTCGGCAAATTATAAAACAATATACTCCAGACTATAATGATGAAAAACATAGAGAGTAAAGCATTATGTTCTAAGAGAACAGCACACTTTGTTATCTTTATGGTGCAGAATGAAAGACAAATTAGTTAAAGAATGCTGTGGAAGTCTTTTTATTGCTTTTATGATAATAAGATTATTTGTTGGGTTTTTTGAATGGTACAAATTCATTGTCTTGTTACAAATTATTGATTTGGTTGAAAGTCAACACTGCCTGGTTTAATACTTACAGGTGTTTCCTTCTGATAGTTTACATTTGCAATTTAAATTGCATTCGGAAAGCTTAAATGACTAATCCTCAATTTGTAGGCAACTGTTGCAGTACTACTTGTGTCCAGTAATTTGATGGCTAATGTTAGAAATCAAGATATGTTCCACGGAACAATCACTATTGTCAACTGTTCCTCAGTTGAAAAACAGATTAATTGTATCAGAGTACCACAGTATTAACAAGGTTGGAAGAGACCTTTGAGATCATTGAGTCCAGCCCATAACCCAACACCAACCCATCATCTAAACTAAGTGCCTTGATCAGTCTTCTCTTAAATACCTCCAGAGACAATGAATCCACCAGCCCCCCAGGCAGCCCATTCCAATGGCAAATCACCATTTCAGCAAAAAATCTTCTCCTAATATTAAGCCTAAACCTCCCCTAATGGAGCTTGAGAATGATATTTGGGTTATAGCTTTAAACTGAGAGTAGTTTAGATTGGATCTAAACTGAGTTTAGATTAGATACTAGGAAAGAATTCTTTACTGTGAGGGTGATGAGGCCCTGGAACAGGCTATCCATAGAAGATGTGGATGCCCCATCCCTCAAACTGTTCAAGGCCAGGTTGAATGGGGCTCTGAGCAACCTGGTCTAGTGAAAGATATGTCTGTTCATGGCAGGCAGGTTGGATCTACGTGATCTTTAAGGTCTCACACATCTATATTTGTGAAAGTTCCCCTTCCTCAGGCACATTAGCCACAGACGAACAATGTAGTTTTATGACTAGCATGATACTTTTCTAATGTTTTTCTAATGAAATAGCCCATAAATAAACAATATAGACATGGTTTTCACACTTGGCAGTAACTGATATTTTCTCATAATGGTGTTTATTTATTATCAATATTAACCATGCCTCTAGCCAGCAAAGGAATCTACACCAACACATGAGCTTAAAAACCTCCAGTGGATTAACTACACAAGTAAACAATATTCAGTGAGAATGAGATAGACATAGTCTGTTTATTTTTAATGGAAATAATATTATTTTGGGGCAAACACCTCTCTATTAATGTCTGTAGTGTTCTGAAGTGTTTCCTGAATAAGCAACAGAAACCCCAAACCCTATGTTTTAAGATATGTGTATCATATTCCATTCTATTATTTTCCTGTAGTTAGCTTTTAAAAATTAGCTGAAAACTTAAGAGATACAAATTCTCTGTACAAGTCTTCACTTGAAGCCTTGCTTGAGGAATGATATGGATTATAAGGATTATACACATACACTAAAATGTTAATTAAGCCAAATTTTCAGTTTTAATCCAAAGCATTATTTAGAAGTCTCCTCCCAATTGCACTGTAGCCTCAACAAATGAAATTCCTGCTCTCTAACACCTGGGTCTGAAACACTCCCTCCTGCAGTCTCAAGCACTTGAATTAGGGCGTGCAAGGAAAGAGTTGGTGTTTCATAGTGACTACTTTTTGCTTGAGTTTTTCAACTTCATTCTGAGCACAGCTTATCCTGTGCCTTTTACATCCAGAGTATCACCTGGGAAGAAAGCAGGTTTTTTCCTTTCCCAAGTAGGTCTGCCACCACACTGTATCTCCAAGCAGAATGTGTGTGATGGAGCATTCAACTTGAGGAAGCCATCAAAGAGGAGCAGCCAGTTCAAGTCCCATTAGCACGGAGTGCTGTGATATATGTGAACCCAATCACTTGCCCTTTTTCAAATATTAATTCAATGACATATGGGTATTACCTGCTGAGTGACATTACAACCAGATTCCATAGCTCCATTCAAGCAAGCATGACCTTAAGAGCTGCAGGTGAGTGGAAAGGAAGTCAAAGCACAGTTGTCACCGTCTTGAGTCCCCATCAAACCAACAGGAGAGCTCTAGACATACAGAATAACTAGCCAAGAGGTTTAAGCAAACATCTGCAAGGTGCCATTTAGAGGAAAATTGCCATTTCTTAAAAAAAGATCACAAAGTGATAAGGAGTCTACACATACCAAGCCACACTGCAAGATGCTACAGGCATTGACTCTCTGTTGAAGTGTATCAAAGGAAAGCATCTACAATGGGGAAAAGCATTATAAAGTCTTGCAGAGAAAGAAGGTGGCCATTTTTGGCTACTGCTATTGAAAATAAGTATTGTGCATGTGTATTCACTTTTAGCACCCAATTAATATTTTAAAGAGATTCTTGAACACTTCTTATAATTTTATTATTTTTCACTTCTACTGTTTTAATGCCCCCTGAGAACCTTGAAAATCCAATGTCCTTCCCTATTAGTTTTGTCCTTTTCTATTTGACAGACTCATTTATCTGAGTTACTGAGCAAGCCTCAAATTAACATCTTTTTCTTTCCCTCTGCCTTCCTTGTTTGGAAAGTCTGTCTTGCTTCACTTGCAGAAGACAAAATATCTTACGGCAAACAGCACATCACATCACAAAACTCAGCAACTTCATCTCAACTTCCCAGAGCATGATCAGGAGCTGAAGAGCCACAATATGGTACAACTATAACAGCAGCCATGAAACAAATGGTAAGGGCATAAAGGGACACTTCCTGGTTTCGGACAGCTCAAGTCCAGACATCCTAGCTGTTATGTGGTGAAACGAAGTTTCTGAAGT
>VYZS01052335.1:10673-21804 GCA_013400695.1 Neodrepanis coruscans | reverse complement strand
TAACACAGGTATCCCCAAAACACCAAGCAGTGGAAGGATTGAAAAAAATTTATTTCCAAAGGCGAGAGCACTAAAAAACTAAGGAACATTAATGCTAACAGTCCTTACAGTGTCAAACACCAGGCATTAAAAGAATGCAAATTTTTTCCTCTCTGAGCCTTCTTAATGCCTTGCCTAGCTTCTGCCTTGTGGGGCCTCCAAGGGTTGTCTGTGAAAAAGTCATCTTTTTGGGGAGTTAACTCCTCTGCAAAGCAGGAGAAGGAGAGACATCAAATATTTATGGGAAAAGGTTCCTTCCATGTGGCATATGCTTTCATAAGTGACAGAAATGTCTCACCTCCTTGAATTGGATCTTCAAAAAAAAAAGGCTTCTACGCCTACACCATGTCTGCAGAAGATTCTTCTAATCCCTCTTCCAGCTTCTTGTAACTGTTTCTTCAGATCCTGTTCCTGACCCTCATAAGACTTTATCTTATTAATCTCAAAGACACAAATTCAATTCTGTCTATACACTGAGAGCAAATAAATCTATTTGTCAATTCCTAAATCATACAGTTTCTTTACACATAGGATATTTCAAGGTTTTCCCTAACTACTTACACAACCAAAGTTCTTGTCCAAACTTTTATGACAACATCCTTTTTTTTTGCTCACAAGAAAAGAAATTGGTCTCCTTTTACATTTTTTGAGTGCTGCTGGTACTCCGAGGCTACTATTTAAGTTGTCTCTTCATATTACTTAGTTTGTTTACACTTTTTTCATCACATCAAATACAAGCATTTTATTTTCATTTTCAAGTGTCTGTACTGCCCACCTCTGACATTGTTCTTCTCCTATTATCTGTCATTTGGTCTTCAAGGACAGACACCATCTGCTGAGGCTCTACTGGCCACTACTCCTTCACTGTTTTTTATAGTCTCTATCTGACCATGTGTGAGATCCTGGATCTGTATTTCACTTCATTAGTCATTTGGGTCAGAGCAGACCAGCTTGTGTGTGTGTGCGTGAGCGTGCATACACATGGGTGCATGTGTATACGTATGTGTGTTACATGTGTGGCAGAGCCAGAAGCCTGCAAGCTGCATGGCTCAGCTTGGAACACATGGTTGGGCCCACAGCAAAGCACACGTCCAGGTCTGTCTGGGGAGCACATAGTCCAAGATGGCCAAACCGCATGGCCAAGGACCACGTGCTGGTCTGTCCATCCAGGAAGGCCTGCCTGCCTGGCAGCCTGACTATGCCCCCCACAGCTCCTGACTGGCTGTTGAACCCATCACTCTGGCTAGGAGGGCACTGAGTTGTCAGAGGACCAGATGTCCTGGCTGGCACAGCAGCTATGGCAGCCAAAATATATTTAAACAGCTGCATGAGAACTTTGTGCTGGTGGAGTGAGAGTGAGTGAATGTGTCAGTTGAGGCCTCTGAGTTTGGTCAGATGCCCCAAAAGCTGGCAATATGTGACTCTTGGTAACTATTTTTCTCTCTTCTTTCTCTTTTTTCCCTTTTCTTTCTTCAATGTTTCTTTCTTCACTGTTTTTTTTCTTTTTCTCACTCTTTTAACCTCTTTTCCTCCTCTACTCTTTTCTTTCTCTTGTGGGTAACTCAAAACCAAAGAAACTTGTATCATCCCAAGCAGAGCTACTGATTGCTTTAGACTAGGTGTTTTTGTGAACTGTGTCTTTGTTTTCTAACACTCTAGTGTAATGCTTTTAATGACACTTTTCACTGAACTGTATGGAGTTGGTGTTTGCTAATGGTTTAGTATAACGTTTTTCCTTGCTTGTAAGTTGTTTTTTTCCTGTAAACTCTCTTGCCAAAACACATTTTCTCACTAAATTAAAAGAAATTATCTTAGAGAAAGTGTGGCACCTTTTTCTCCAGATGGAATTTTGTAGATAATAACAAGTCTAAAGGCTTGGAATATTTTAAAGCCATAAATAAAAGTAATTTTCCCAGTTAAGCTTATATAACCTCTAACTTGGATTATTACACCACATTATTCTGTAGTCTCTTGTGTTACACGCAGCCTTGAGGATCTTCTAGTTCTGTATTTTTAAGTAGACAAGGCAGTAAGATCTCAGTTTGTTCATTAGGCACCTATGTAAAACGAATCATAAGGAAGCAACCAAACAAAATAGCCCTAATTTTCTGAGAGATATCTCTATCTAGGAAGCCTACCTAGAGTAGAACAAGTTGAGAGCAAGCTCTGCCTCACTGCTTTGTGGAAACAATAACAAAGAGATGTTGTAAACATCTTTGATAGATTAATAAGTTTAATAGCTACCTATTTAATTAAGTTTAATACTTTACCATTTAAGTTTAATAGCTGCTTTTTCAGAAGTCAAAGGGAAACCTTTATCCTAAAGCAAAACTTGAAAAAAATTGCTGAGTTTATTGAGCCATATGAACTTAGGACCGTTGGTCCTCCATGTTTTGCTCCCTCTGTCTCAGCCTCACAGGAAATCACAAGGGAGCACAACTACCTGTAACTAGGTGTTACAGGTAGTAACACCCCTCACCCCCCAAAAAAAATGTTTACTGAGACCACATCTTATAGCTCTGCTTTTGCCAAGGAGCTCTGCAGTTAGAGTATAGAAGAGTTCTTTTTGTCTTCCCCGTTGTTCAGACTTTTTCTGAACTTCAAGTACCTCAAATCTAGGGCATCAACACAAAACACTTGTCTCCAGAAACATAAATCAAGGGGACATCATCTAAAATTAGCGATGCTAAGGAATACCTAGCAAGGAATGAGAGGTCTAAGTCTTCTTTATTGGATGTTCCTTTTTTAAAAAAGGAAAAAATTGTTGACCTGGTAATGTCCATCCTTTATCAGGATGTTTCCTTTCTGTGAATGATGTTAGACTCCAAGCATGGAAGGGAAGAAAATACTGTGTAGAAAGGAAGGGGATAACTTCAGAGGAAGGGATCTGGTGGCAGATCATGGATTCTGTTGCTCCCTGACTTCTCAGTATCTTAATTTCCTCGGCAATGCGTATAGTGTTACATAGTGATAATAATAGTGTTAGGGCGTGTTTAGATGGCAAAATGATACAAATCGTGGTCATACAGGCCACTATTTCTACACAATAAAGTCATAGTTGTCTGATATTTTTTATTATTTTTTTCCTTACTGTAGGTATGTGCAGACATTCTTCAATGGCTATCTTTAAATCTACAAACCCAACACAATTAAATCAACTGTTCTACTAACCAGGCCCAGATATCTTTTAGAAGAACAAATGAGAATATCATTGAGAATATCATATCTCAACAATCTTTCCTCCATAACATATAGGAGTTTCTTCCTGTATTCTGTACTCATATTAAATACTCTGTGTTTGATCAGCAGCTTGAAAATAATGAATTGAATGAGCATCTTTTACCACTTTGACAGCATATGAAAATATGTGGCAAGGCAACGAAGGTGAAGCATTTTCAATGTGAGAAGAAATTATTTCTATTCTGTGTTGACCCCTCACTGTGCTGAGCTCATCTGTTTGAGACTGGAAAAGTCCTGCTTGCCTATATTTCAAACCATTCTGAAGGAGGACATTACCTGAACATTTTTAGTAATCACTTTGCATCACATTGCTTTCTGAAAACTAAATGCAGCAAGTATTTGTCTTCTGGGACTGATCTGAAGTACCTGGTCATGAAAAAAAACAAAAGATATTTAATTGCGAAACTATCTGTTCTTGTACAAAGTGCTTGCATAAAATGGATTCCATCTCCAAATTCCATAATTAAAAAAGTAGAGAAGTATATCATAAAACACTAGAGACGTACATCAAAAATATAATGACACATTTATCCAGCAATTTTTTTCATTCATAGACTAGAGAACAAAATGGAATCATAAACAACAGCTGACATAATTTCCTGCTTACACACATAAGCATAAACTACTCAAAACTAAAAGAGGGCTTGATTTCAGCAATTCTGTTGAAGCTCAACAGGTCACACAGTTCTATACCAGAAACTTCTGAGTGTCTGTCCCTGCAGTCTCCTGGCAACTGTAAATGAATCTACATGTAAAATTCTGGCAGAGAATTTGTAACTCCAGAATCTGACTTGAGTTTAAATATCTTTATCACTGAGTTTCAAATGGGGAAAAATACTGTTATGTTTTTAAATAAAACTTGCCAACTTGCTAACTTCTTTCTCTTATAAGCCAATTGCAGCTAATAGTTTCAAATTTCGGTGTCATTCTGAAATGGTGACCTATTTGTTCCTATATAAAGATATAGATGTGAATGATGGTAAAATTCTCCTTGACGTGACGTATTAGACTTGGATACATTTTGTACAACATCAGTTCTACTTTTCTTCACTTCCCATATGTTGTTTACAGTATGTAATTTTTACGCAAGGAGATTACTTGGCCTCAGATGTTTCCATTCTCTTCATCTAGGTGAATTATGACTGTAATACAATAGTTTTCCTATTCAGATCACTTACATATCAACATGGTGTATTTCATAGGCCGTGACAATGAGTTGCAATGGGGACTCTGGTGGAAAACCTCTTGGCTGAAGGAAGCCTGTTTTGGAAGTTCTATCTATCATGTTCCCTGGCATGTTTTCTAAAGCCAATGTTTTCAAAATATACAAAAAACCTCCCCCTGTATGCAGATTTCTTCCCTCTCCCCAGTGAGATGGACTATATCTGGGTTAGTTTCGCTTTCTTATTCCTCTTCTCTTCCCCCCTCCTCTATTCTCCAGACATATCTGTATCAACTCTGATAACCTAGCCAAATTACAGTGCATACAATTAAACTCTGTTTAATAAATTCTTCAGTTCTAGTTCAAAGCTAGAATACAATGTCACTGTGAGCCATTAAATGCTTCTACTGCTCTCTAGAAATGGATATATATTTGAGAGGTGGTTGAAGTGACTCTTTTATGAACAGTTTTTAAAGGACACAGGACAAAAGGTGCCATATAAGATATACTTTTTCATAGCCCAATATCTTAGTGAAAGATTGTAATTAGCTTAAGCATGGCTTAACACAAATCAGAGCTTTGCATTCAACATTTCAAATCCACCATCTTGACAAGATGTATATTATTTTATGTTGGAAATAAAAAGTAGTTTGTAGTAAAATATTGCAATCATGGTCTGCAGAAGCTTTGAAGTCAATAGATTACATGTTACTGAAATTAGATAGGCCTGACCTGCTCTGCTAGGAACAGCTAGGATATGTAGACTTGTACATATAGACTTGGTTTTATTTGACCTTAAATTTCTTACCATCATTTTCTTTCAGTTGAGTTCTAAATTCCTTAAATGTTAAAGGATTTTGTTGGTTTTGCTATTCTGGTTGTTTTAAAATCTAATTTTGTTTTATACAAGATAATGTGAGTGTTTGAAAGCAATGTTAGGAGAGTAGAAGGTTCTTAGCAATGCTGAATATTTTAAGCCTGTGATTTATTTGCAATGTAATTCAATTGTTAAAAATATTTTTGTATCATTCAATTCTGCTATACACAAAATCACAAAAACCAGATATTTCCTATTAGTGTTAGCATGTGGTTACTGAGGCCATAAAAAAATAAAGGGCACTTACAGTCTTAGTATAAACAATGATTAATTTTTATTAGGATGATACATTTATACATTATAAACTGATGATTTATTTGTAGATTGTTTTTTCCTGCAAGTTTAGTAGTTTCCCTTGGTGGAGAATGCAGAATTGTATATGAGATATTTGAGTGTCTAAAACGATGTATGATAAATGAAGTAGCATGCTGCTTATACGCTTATCATGTTCCCTGACTAGCAACAGGTTCAGCAAAGGGCACAGCCAGTAAATGAAATTTTCCACCAGGACAATATATCATCACAAGAAATGTATGTGCTGGAAACTTACAAGCTTGCTTGAGATGCGGACAAGGTGTGAAATGGTAAAAAATGAAAAGCAGAAGCAGCATATAGTAAATTTCAAATTCAGCTGTATTTCCATATTGGCTGAGCCTAGTGCTTTAATTGTTTGAAGTCATGTATTTTAGAAAACAATAAATACATACACACAAATTTAGCTCAGTATTAATACTAGGATAAACTTCCTTTATTAGATATCCTATAACTTCTTTTGAGAAAAGAAACTGTAAAGCATCTACCAAGAGTATTTTTTTAATCCCTTTCTGAGCCAAAATATAAAACAAACATCTTTAAATGCATATTTCTTCCTCAGAGTTACAGGTTGAAAATCTGCTCCAGGAAATGTTTATCATAACTTTCAACACTCTGTGGAGAGCACTAATTAAAAATAATAATAAAAAACCCAGGAAAAAAAAGGAACAGTGCCTGTATATTTCCCAGTGGAATTTAGTTTGTTTACAAAAACATTTCATAATAAGAATTTCAGATGTATAACCACTAAATCCTAATAAACTATAAAATACTCCTGTTTTCTTGCAAAAAGATACGCCAAATACCAAGGAGAAACGTCTTGGAATTCTGGTGGTAGGTGGAATCATGGCTAAAAATATGTTGAGAGAGTCTGTTTTTATGGCTACCAGCTGTATAGCCTCACTAAGGATAGATGAGCATTGGAAAATATGGTTGAATTCTGCAATTTTATCTGAAAGAAGCTTCTGAAATTTTTTGAAATTTAGTTGCTGTACTGCAAGAAATCTAGCATAATGTCAGTGCTTGGGTCTATGCATTATGGTAGCAACTGTATTTAACTGCTAAAACAGTTTCGTAAACTCAGTAGCATATCCTGCTCTTTTCTTACATCCTTACTGGATAAAACATACCTCTGGGGATATTTGGCTAGTTTAGTTTTACTGTGCACAATAATTTTAAAAGCAACAAAACATACTTTGGGCCATAATGTCTTTCTATTGTTTTTTGTTTTGGTTTGGTTTTTAACTAGAAAAAACTCCTTATATTTTTCTCCATTTTGTTTCCTAACCAACGAACCTTCTCACATCCCCCTCCCCCCAAAAAAAAGAACCAGCAGCAAAATACATTTACAATCACACTCAAATATTTATTTTGTAAATGTAGTATTCCTTGCCAAGGTATGTTGGGAAGGTCATCTTTTTTCCAGGGCTGAATTATCACCATGCTATTCCGAAGATGTTAGTGACAAAGAGTCACAATGAGTTAAACAAAAACAAGTAATATTTTTTAATAAACAAGAATTATCCCTTCTTCAGGACATGGATTTACCCTGTTCACTCTCTAAGCTGTATGGCCTTTCCTGATGGCAGTGCTGATGCAATTTAACCAAGGATTTTAAATGAAGAGCAAAAAAGACTCTCTGATACACCATGCCTTGAGAGACACCCTGGCTCACTTAAGCATTTCATTTTCACCCCATGTGTTTAGGCTTTCTGTTTTCCCCCCATAATGGCTAGTATCAAAAGAAATTCTCATACTCCATCCAACAAGGCCAGGACGTCTCTTCACATTTTTGCTTAATTCCAGGCTTTCCTGATTTTTTTTTTTTGGCTTTATGATTAACATCTTCATGACTCTGAATTTACTGTTCTTCTGTCCATTTCAAATTTGCATTTAACTTTCATTTTGTGATTTTCTCTAACTTTTTATCCTTATAATATTAACTCAGAATCAAAATTTTTCTGCTTAGACAGATTGCTATCTTTTGAAGCACAGTGAATCAAGGTCTAAAAACACACAAAAAAGGCAATGAGAGCTCTTTGTGGTTTAAACAGATATATTTCAATGAAGTCCATGTTCTCTCTAGAGGCTAGACCATGTCCAGCCATAGACCTCTGTAAATTTAACACTGAATGCCCTGTTTCAGCAACAGCAGTCTAAGGACTAACTCTCTAACTGAAATTAATTAATTTCACAACTCAGAAGAAAATGAGACCATTCATTGTGAGCCTCCAGTTTGAGTCCTTTGCCCTCTCGCACAAGTCTCTTCACTGGGCAATGACTGTTCTCTTCCAGGGCAGGCTCACTCTCGCCACTGACTTAAAGAGACCCCATGGGTCCTGTGACCACTTTCAGAATGCCTGTATCTCCTGTGCCAGCTCTTTTTGCCACTGTCCTAGTTGAAAAATTCAGGCACCACTCTGTAGTTTTGAAAGTCAAGTCCTCTTATTTACTCACAAGTAGTTTCTTTACCACTATTTCTCTATTCCTTTCTTGCTGTACATAATATCTACCTTTTTGAAAAGCTGGCATATTTTCAGTGCCATTTGTGTTGCAGCTTCCATGAATATTATCTTCCACCCAGTTTCTGTTCTTTCCTCCAAAATCTTCTGTTATTCAGGATTGTTTTCTTGTTCCATAACATTCTGGTATTTTTGTGTGTAACTTATAACATTGACATTAGCATCCTTGAAATATTTTGTATAAATACAACAAACAGATCTCATTCATTTTCTTCTTGTGTAAAACAAGTGGATAAGCAGACTGGCAGTTAACCTGATATCTCTATTCGCCACCCTTCTCAGGGATGTGAATGAAGATAAAGACAACTAAGTTTCATCACTGATGCCATGGCATAGTGCAACATGAACTATTTAAAATATTTCCATTTTTTTAACATAATGTTAAAAAAGATCAAATCTTTTTGGAAGAAATGTAAGAACAAATGATGGTAGTTGACAAAGGAATATGTTTCTTTAACTATTTTGTACCTTTTTACTCTGCTATTTTGATACCTTTCTAACAGTTTACTCCTTCTGAGAAAAATAATATACTTACCATTACAAAACATACTAATCCACAAATTGTCATGTGGAGAAACACAGGATCTTTCTCGAACAAGATAACAATGATTTAACTTTTGTATTTGGTTTCAAAAGCTTGGGGACACATTCCTCTCAGTCTACTTAATACCTATGTGGCTCCTAAAATTCATACTTCTTTTTTACTTAAAAACGTCAGCATTCTTATCTTACTTCATTACTATGTATGCTTGCCTTATGGGTACAATTAAATGAAACAAAGCAACGAAAAAATGTCACAGGCCTATCAGAAATAAGTGCTGAAAAAAAAAAAGAAAAAATTTATGAAACAATTTCTCTATTGCAAACTGTAGAATTAATAAGGAGCCCTTACAACTGCCGTATTTATTCCTGCTCCTAAGGGCTGTTCAGATACTAGGTTTATATTCTAGGTTCTGTCTTCAAAGCAACACTGAAGCACTGACTTTTCTGATTTTTTGGAAATTTCCATAGTTTTTTCTGTAAACAGTTCTCCTTTTCTACAGAACAAAAGATGGATAGGACCTTTGTTAACTATCAGCATAAGACTCAAAACAGGCCAACTCACATTAACTTTAAGGAGCTCTCTTGTCCATGTGGAGGGCTGTGGGAAAACATCAGAAGCAGCAAATGCAGTTAAGCAAAGATTTTAACATGGGGCAGCACTCGATCTTTTTTATCATTCCATTTGATCAAAGACCATGGACTAATATTCATTCATCCTTTCATTCAAAGACTCTGGGACCAAGAGAAATACAGCTTTCCTTGCATTTTACCTTGTGCTTGAAAATAATCTTGACTTCACTGGAATTCTTCTCTTGCCATCTTGACATCAATCAACTATTGATTTTAACGATAAAAAATTAGCCCTAATAGCCACTGTCAGAAGACCCTGAATTTATGGATATTACAGGATTCGTATACTTATTTACTGGGGAACAGAGAACAGAAGAGTCAAAGCAACTAGACCCACTCACCTATATAAAATAAGCTTCCCAGTCTTTAAAAGCATGGAGAAATTAAATTTAGCCAATAAGTATTTGGTAGCATTTAAAATTAACTCCAGTAGAAATAGAGTCCACTTAACTATGTCAGGAGGAAAAACAATGGAAAAAAATTGGGATTTGTGGTTTATTTAAAGTACAGCCTCAAAAGTAAAACCTACTGATTGCAAGTGCTATGAATCTGAGATTACATGAACTTAATATTAACTTTACAAATCAGGAACTTCATGATGAAATGGATCTCTTAATTAGAAAGTCTCCAACTACTTTGTGGTCTGTGGAGACATTATCTGATCATTCAGTGCTGTACTTGTGGTTTGCAAAAATGGGGACCCTAAAGATCATCAGAATCAGTCTCTCCCCTGGGGCCTTTTTACTCTGCTGACACTTAGTGAAAATCTACTGGCAATACACTCTCAAGAGCAGCAATCATTAACTCATTCAAAGTCACAGGCACAAGGGTCTGGGGTTAGCAACTATTAATTAGTGTAATTATTCCCAGGATGACAATTACCAACTCCAGGATCCACTTAACATCTATTTCTCAAAATTTGTCATCTTGCAGTGCTAATGTTTCTAATAGGTTCATTTGTCACCATTTACTGATTACATTCATTATGGTATATTGTTTCAGATGGAAGGATGGAAAGCCAATACCTAATATTGACTGTTACAGTATCCTTTGATTAGAAAGGCTGCTCCTACCATGATTAGCCACAACATACTGTTGAAGATAGAACATACACCATTTGTGATATTTCTCCTCTTTCAAATAGGTTTACAAAATTAATTTCCTGGAGAAATAACAAACTATATTCTTCCATAATGCACTTATTCAAACTAATACATTGCTTATATTAGTTGTACAATCTGATGTTTAAGACTACTTCAGCTATCAGTGATATGCACATGGTATAATTTCCAACCTGATTCTCCAGTCTTGATTAGCAAAAAATACAGTGAGAAGAGGCACAAGTCTGCAGTCTGTGTTTGCTCAACAGTGTCCAAATCCTACATGGTGCTGACCCGTGTTGAAAATCCATGCAGTTCAAAGAAAGTAGAATGCTTAGCATGCATTTAAATGACACGTATGTATTTCCTAAAGGAACAGAGAAAAAGAAGTAACATACACATATTTTCACTTGCTTGGGCAGTTTGACATACCTCTCCTGTGAACAGGAGCTTAGATGTCCTCAACAAACAAGACTTTGAAAGGGCATAGAACTAATTCATTTAATAACAGAAGGAAGCAACCCTTTGATGGGAAGATCATTTTCTAGATTTTGAAAATTCAAGATATTTTAAATCCGCATTGGCATTAATTTTGACAAATACTTTAATAGGTCTTACGGATTCCAAAGAATACCAGTCTTCTGCCAAATCAAAGTCCTATATTTCAAACTGTGTAAACTATGATAAATCAGTAGTTGTCATAAAT
>VYZS01052334.1:66708-80427 GCA_013400695.1 Neodrepanis coruscans | reverse complement strand
CTTGTGGTTATCTGCAGCTATTCCCTGGGGTCCAAAGACCACATCTCTTCTTCCATCAGCACTAAATCCCTCCTTGGGCTAACGAGAAGGGGAGGGATGGGGTTGCGCGTGGTTTCTAATTTTCTTGAGTTTTCCTTCAGTCAAAGCCGGGCAGAAGCTCGCGCTGCTAAGGGATTTCT
This sequence comes from Neodrepanis coruscans, assembly GCA_013400695.1. Classification (NCBI taxonomy): domain Eukaryota; kingdom Metazoa; phylum Chordata; class Aves; order Passeriformes; family Philepittidae; genus Neodrepanis; species Neodrepanis coruscans. The sequence continues at coordinate 80,248 of VYZS01052334.1, read as the reverse complement.
CATACCAGCTACGTGTTTTCTTCTAATTACCCCGGAGTCTCTCGGGGGGGCCCAGAGAGAGACAAGCACTATCTCCAGAGCGTCCTCGTCCCAAAAACGGGCCCTGGGAAATTTAATTTGTTTGTCTGTTTGCACTTTATTTGTCGGGTTTTTGTGTGTACGCGAAATAAACTGTGATATTTGTGTGTTTTCTTCATTTTGGGGTGTGTTTGCGACTTCCCTCGGAATCTCTTTTCCGGATCGCTACATTTGTGGTAGAACCACATTTACTTAGGGCAGAAGGTTCCTTTCTCAGAATCTAAACTTTGACATTTGACCCAAAAACTGTGCCTTACAAACACATATGTATAAATCAATACTTATTTGATGTTTATAAGAAACCTTCTCTTTTGCAGTTGAAACAGAATATGAAATGTCAGCAAGCCCTGACAAATAACTCAAAACTCAACTGAGCTGAAAACTGATTTCAGGTGAATATCTTCTTCATTAGGAAAAAAAAAATCACAATAAAACATCTGCAGTGAATTTTTGTCTCTATTGTTTCATCCATAATATGTCAGGCAATAAACCTCCTTGGAGCTTACAAAAAATTGGATACTTAATAATGAATCTTCAGAAAATAAAATTTCATAAGATTTCTACCATAAAAAAAAAAGAATATTCAAGGCTTACTTGGAAAATTACCAAAATGAAGTATCAATATGACCTGCTACATGTAACAGCACAGCTAACTCATTGTAGGACATAGCCAATGCTAAATCAAAACGCCTGCTTATAAAAGGCTGACAAGTAGAAATTAATTAGAATTAAAGAAATAGTTTGTGATTTTTTTTTTTTTAACTATTGCTATCTCTCTCGGAATGTGTAGAGTTGTAGGGAAAGTACTATAAACAAGCATTTCTGTGTTTTTCTATAAAAGTACCTATTCAAGGCTTAGTGCAATATGAATCAATTAACTTTATAACAAAAATGAATTGAATTTAAGTAGTTAAAACCTCCTTGTATTTGGCCAGCTGGCCAGCTAGTCACTTCTCATCCTTATCAACCAATTGCTTTTTCTAAAGATCACATAAAGATGTGTAAAGTGTCCTAAGAAAGTGACCCAATGTGACTATTAAGTGCAATAGAAATAAAGCAGTTTCCAGTATCTTGGTGAGAAAAGCAAGAGCATCTGATCAGCTAGCACATTTTTATAAGTGTAGTGAAAAAGCATGAGTACAGTTAACAGACAAAACCATTATTTGAATAGACAAAACTATGTGTCCATGTATTCTGGATAGAAATGTCTCTTTCTAAGGAACTGCACTTGTGTTTGCATGCCCTACAGGGATGCAGCCCAGGATGATTCACTAACAAGACTTCAGTTGACTTCAGCCTTTGGTTCTGTGTGAGAGAGTCGTCATATGGGGAAGTAAGAGAAAGATCAACCATCACTTCCCTTCAAACACAGCATTTTTCACAGTCCTCCCATTTGAAGAAAGAATGCAAAATATACAGGAAGCTGCAAGAAGTTTGGGTGAATAAGAAAAGTTACTGCATTAAAGAAAACTCCCCACAATCAGATTCTATATGAATACTTCTTCCATAAAAGGAGAAATGTTCACGTTAGACAGTGCTAGAGATTGTTACTGTTCATCCACTCTCATTTTCTTTTTCAAAACCCATAGTTTATGTATTTCACATTCAAAAGTAGTTTTTTGAGTTGAGGGGTTTGAAGGAAGGAAACAATGTATTAGATACAGGTTGTAATTAAATGATATTCTGGAGTTCGAACTGACATATTGCTTAAAATTTTATTATTTGTCTTTTGGAACCGATACATTTATTTACTGTCATTTACACTGAATTCTCATGCTGAGACCTTAACTAATAAGCACATCTCAACTCTCATGAGAAGAAAGGAAATAGAGACTTACTATCAAAAGGTTAAGAAGCTGGAATTCTATTCTTATTTGATTTGTGAGGACTTTTCTTGATGTATTATGGATGAAATTTAGACAGAATCCAATGTCTTTAGATTACCTTTAGAGCCAAAGAGCATTGTAGGGCCATTTTTAATCATAATATGTATTTCTGAGAGTGCCCTGTATCAATTGATAAAGCAGTTGACTTTGAGTTCTCACTAAGCTGACCAATTTAAGAATTAAATTTATCTTTGAATGAAAAAGATAATAAAGGGAAGAAAAGGACAGACAGGCCTGTAGCTTATAGTTCCTAATACATTCTTTTTACACTTCTAGATAAAAATATTACCCAAATTTCTTCTGTCCCACCACACTATTCTAAGCTTTCTTATGAATATAGTAAAATATCCATTGTCAGAATCCCTTTAGTAATTTACCTTGGCAAAGCTGGGCTTCTAGGAAGATGTAAGATTTCAGCTGAACCAACTGTTAACAAGCTTAACACACTGTAACTTAGTGGTAACTTTTGGGCACTCAGATGGATGCTACTCCTCCATCAAAATGTGTGGGCTGGAAGCATATACCATTTCTTTAATGTCAAAATTGTGGGTTTTTTTTAATTTTTAAGACATACTCTGAGAAATTATGTCTTGTGTATACTGTGAGGTCATTCAAAGCTACTGCATTCCTAGCTTATCACTATGCTTTGCTTAACCTCCCAGCCTTTCTTGGTTTTTTCCTAACTGTTTTTCTTGCTTCTTGTTATTTGCTAAAATAAATAATCTCTTCTGATCATACAGTAAATCCTCTAGCTATTTTTGGTTTGGTTTGGTTTGGTTTTGGGGTTTTTGGGTGTTCTTTTTTTTCCTTTTTGGCAATTTCAGTAATGTCCATGGCTATGGTCTATTCTCAAATACAGAGCTGCATTGTCTTTAGACAGCAGCTATTTACATGTAAATTATAAACTGCACACATTATGTTTTCTGCCTCAAAATCACACTGCAGTAAGAATTAAGGAATTAAATATAGACAAATGCAGTTTTGGAGAGGATATATACGGCATTGACATTTCTTATTTAAAATATAAATTATCAGTTAATCTTCAGAGAAGTGATTAAAATTGTATTATGTTTAGGCTAATTTTATAAGATGGTGTCTTCTGAATATGATAAAGTCCCCATATACTAGGGAATAAAATTGGATGTTTGAAAAGCAGCTGTTGGCAGCTTTCGTCTCCTCTACATTTCCAGCTCCACCATTGCATAAACTACACCTTGGGAGTACCAGCCTGGAGCATTTTATTAGAAGGCTGGTGAGTTTGCACTGCTTACAATGATGACATAGCTCTATCCAAAGTGATACAGCTTCAGAAAAATGCATCGATAAGAAGCAAAAGAAAGGAAGCACACACTCATTTGTCTTTCTTTCCTGTAGTTAAGTAGGTTAAAGTTCTTGCATTTTCAAAAAGCGCTTAAGACTGTTTCGATGTTATTTGAGAGCACATTGGTCTGCACTGCAGATTTCATCGTAAGACTTAAGAAGGGATATCACAGACAACATAAAATGTACAGGATAATATGCATAAAAGGTACAGGAACGATCTTGCCATTAGAGCAAAAGTTAAATGTAGGCCAAAGAACCACTTCAGGTGACACAAGGCCATACAAAATTATGAAAGATGGCATAGTAAACTTACCTGGTTGGTGGAATCACAGCCAGAACAGAATGCAGCACAGCTCTCATAGCATGGCCAAAAAAGCAATGTGAGGAGGTGGCTCACTGGAACTCGGTAGGGTAATGCTACAGTTATACTTTTGGCAGAAATTAATTGTTCTTGTGCTTGTAACAGAGTCAGGTCAGCAAAAGCTTAAAGATGGCAATCAATGACCCTAGTATTTGTAGATCTTTAACTTTCACATTGCGCAAACTGGTTATGAAAATTATATTTTTCTCTAAGTCTTCTGTGTTCGTTCTAAACCTTTAGGCAGCAACATCATCCCATATATTGTCAATTCAAGTGGTTATAGAAATGAAAAGAAAAAAATCTTTATGAGGAGAATAACATTAAATATATGCTCAAATGAAGCAGAAGATTTAGTCTTGCTGTTATATTTTATTGAGTTGGTTTTATTAGGTGAAGATAGTGGGCTCCCTTGTACAAGACAGTTCTCTTCAGCAAAAACTTCCAGCTGAAACTTTATTCCAGGAAAGATCCTAATTACACAATTAAGTTCATTTTTTGCTCATGAATACATGTAAAGCTGCAAAACTGAGCTGATTTCTTGATTTGCTCTATTTATAAAACAATATCCAAAATTATTTAGGGATGTCTAATAATAATTTTTAAAGGTTTGTCATGCAATGAAAAATTCTGACTTAGAAGTTACTGTGAAAATAAAAAAAAAAGGAACATGTTTTTTTCAAAATTTTACAATCTCCTTGCAATTAAAAAACCTCCATAAATATAAGCAACATTTATTAGCAAGAAATATTTTAGTAACTGCATCCATATTCTTTGACTAAAAAATAAAAGTGTACAGTTTATGTCTAAATCACCTTGGAAGTTATACAAGAGTTTAAAATTTGGGGATATATTTTCAGTGCTATATTTTTGCCATTACTATTTCTATCCTAATTCTGACTCTAAGAGCTTATCTACACGTATCTCTTCTTAGAAGTAATGTATCATCTTAGTAATAAATCAAGAAAAATAAAATAGGAAAAAGGAATTATAAAATTACAATCACTGTTTCATTTCATGCAACACACTGAAAATGAACCTACTGAGTATCTGGTGAGAAGTTTCTCATTCTACTCAATATCAACTTATAAATGGACTATTTATTTTTATAAGTTTGGGGCTTTTGGAAGTATGTTGTCATGTTGATGAATATAGGATCACTCAGTATGTGTACATGTCAAAACAGTTCTACAGAAACATAAAAACTTGTTTCAAGTGGGAGGTTTGCCCAGAGGAACACTTTACTTTGGATCCATGAATAGAATTTCCTTCTGGGACTCATGTATTTTACATGAATAAGTAGTTTCAGGAATGATACATGAAAAAAGTTCTATTCATTTTTTAGCATGCATTCCTCTTCTGTTTTGGTTATACTAAGAAAGTAATTTTATGATTTTATGTTTTAAACATTATTTGCTCAGGAGTAATTTTTTATGGGCTTCAGAGCACAAGAAGAAACTGGAAATGATGCGATTCTTGAGAAAAAAAAACTTTACTACCTAGTTCAACTTTTGTTTTCGTGCAGTGGCACATTTTCATGTTCTCTGTGGACAATATATCTGCAGAACTGCCAATAGCAATACTTTTTTTTTCGAAATTTATTTATTCAAATATGCTTTAATTGTCATTATAAAGTACCTCATAATGAAGGTACAATTATACAGTAATGATAGGATACCCAGGAAATTAAAAGAGAAGTATATTTAGGTTATGAATATGTCACAAAAAATTGGGCAGGGGTACTCTGAGGACATAGAAGGTGCCAGAAATTATATTAAAATACACCTATTTCTTTGTCTGTGAAGTCCTGAAATATTGTCTCATAAAAACATTGGCTTTTTATACCACAAAAGAAGTCTGAATTTTAGCCCATACCTTTTTAACTACTATGTACTGTATACCTGTATATTGTCCTGTGTTTTACGTACACAGAGACAACATTATTGAAGCTGGTGAATGAGATTTAACTATATTTTGCAGTTGCTAAGAAATGTGGTTATGAAAACTGAAACTTATTTGCATTTTCCAAAGTTTTAAATCAAAAAGTGCAGTGGACCTAAGATGTATCCCTCTACTTCCGCTACCAATCTACCTTTCATCTTTTTCCTGCAAGGTGTCTCAGGTCTTATTTGCTTCAAACACTAGCTCAAAACTCTTACAAGTGTACCTGGTAGAATGATTACTGTGCCTAAGGGTAATTAATATCAGCTTTGTGTGTCACTGAATCTACAAACCAGGAAACTTAGTTGTGTTATGCATTAGCTAGTGGAAATAATCACCTCATGTTTGAAGAAAAGTTGTGTCAAATTAGCAACCTAAAAGTAGAAGTCTTCCTTCCAGTTTTGCTAGAGTAGATAAAGCTTTTTTTTTGTTTTTTTTGTTATGCAGCCTACAATCTATTGGCATTTACAATTTTAGCAGATTAGCAAGCATTAAAAAATCTATTTTAAATTGCAGGGAGGAGAAAGGCATAGCTGTGGAAGTTAGTGGTTTCCTCTGCTTGTATTAGTTCACACTTGTACTGCAATAGGCACAGAGGTTTATTGTTGTAGCCCGCGTCTGCTGTTCACTTTTGTGCTGGTTCTCCAACTCTTCTTACAAACAGTTACCCCTGGACAGTAACACGGTTAGTATTACTCCTAAGCAAGTTATGCATGAATGCCTGTTCAGGTGGGCGCTTCCACAATGTGATGTTGAGTGAGAACAAATTTTTCTTGTGTGACTAAACCACACCTACTCCTTCTTTTGTCACATGACAGAGACTACAACATAGCTTGTGGGAGAGATGGGATTGTGACTGAGAAAAATAGCGGTACGTGACCTTCAAAATCTTCCATGATAAGCTCTGTAGCATACCTCCGAAAAAAGTTTCGTGCCATAGTATATTTGTCACCTACCATTCTAGGTGATCTGCAGCTTGCAGATGCAATTTACTCAGTTAGGTTTCTCTGTCTGAAGATTCCATCCATCACCACTGTCCCTCCCTCCCTGCCATGTACTAAAAGGGTTAAGGAGAGTAGGTGAATTGTTTCTGGTCACTGGTTATGTCAGGGCCTTTCTCTTAGGTTTATGTCTTTTCATAGTGGACTTACTGATCATGCAATATACAGCAGAGATGCACAGCTAATACGTTTTCCAGTCCTCAGAAAATTTGTATTTGGCTGTCAGATGCCACCACCACAGAAATCCATCTATTCATTTCATTTTCTTAAGCATGCCTAAAAAAGGGGCAGCTAAGAACAGGTTGCTTGATTTTTTTTTTTTCTCTCTGTGCATCTAGCTGCCAAAGCTCCTCTTTTTTATGAGGAGCAAATAATTGCGAGATATTGGTATATTTATACATATTGTACATATGTACAATAAACTCCATGCTTTAGAGACACTTCAGCCCCCATATAGAACAATTTTGTTGTTTGGACAATATATTGACGAGGAATGGAAAGTTGAAGTATGTATTCTTCCAAGCTAACAAAAAGAACTATGCAGAGTACCAAATAAGAAGGGTTGAGCAATGCTGATTAGCTGTACCACAACTAGCATTTCTTCAGGGAGTTAAAAAAAACGAGGCAAACAGTAATTAACTAAACCAAATCCAGTGATAAGTCTAGGTTTCCCTAGAATCTTGTACGTAAGGACAGGATTCAAGTGTTTCCTTTTGGTAGTTGTGCTAGTTTTGACTGGGATACAGTTAATTTTCTCCACAGTGTCAGTATAGGCCTGACTTTTGGATATGGGCTAAACACAGTGATGATAATATGTAGATATTTTTGTTGTTGCTGAGTAGCAATTACATAAAACCAAGGCTTTTTATGCTTTCTATACTGCCATGCTGGCAAGGAGGCTGGGTGTGCATGGGAGGCTGGGGTGGGGGACATAGCCTGGAAGGGTGACTCCGAGTGACCAGTAGCATGTTCCAGACCATATAACAGCAGACTCAGTGTACAAGAGGAGGGAAGAAGGAGGAAATGAGGACATTTGTATTGATGGCATTTGTCTTGCCAAGTAACCGTTACATGTGCTGGCACCCTGCTCTCCTGGAAATGGCTGAACACCTACCTGCTCACGGGAAGTGGTGAATTATTTTGCCTTGTTTTGCCTTGCTGGTGTGCAAGATGTTTGCTTTCCTTATCAAACTGTCTTATCAACCCAAGATCTTTCTAGCTTTTACCCTTCTGATTCCCTTCTCTAATTCCATTGGTAGGGGAATGAGTGAGCAGCAGTGGTATTTGATATCTGTCTGGGTTTAAACTGTGACGGGAGTGCATGATCAAAACATTTTACAATTTCCTAGTTTTATAAGTTTGCTATATACCATGAAATATTAATGATACTGATAGGAGAAAAATAGTTAAGAATTCTTCTTTCATGCCTGTTAATGACATAAATCATAAAGCTAAAAGATCTCTTGACAGTACATAGAAAAAGGGCAAAATCACAGCTGTTATGTGTCAGATGAATGGGAAAATACTCTGTTCTTTTCCTGATTTTCATTGTGTCTTTCCTATTTCTCTTCATGACATACAATGCAACACAGTTATTAACAAGACATGAAAAATATTATTTTAATGTAAGAATTCTATTCTAATATCTATGTTAACATAGGAATGGCTTGCATTTGACTGAGACCAAGCTCGCAAACATTTCTTTGCATATTTAATGCTACTGTTGTTAGAAGAGGATTATGAATTGCTATAGCATCATGCTTTTATATAATGAACGATGAGAAAAAATTGAGAAGGTATGTTGTGTCCCATGTAGTTATCCATCTATCTCCACAATCTTACTTTAAAATAATTATATTGTAGATTAAGGAAAACAAATTATGTGCATGCCATACAGAAAGGGCAGAAGAGTACCTCAATATTTTTTATATCTAAGTTTTCTCTATTTGTTCGATTTTCTGTAACAGTGATCCTGGACAGCATGGATGTTGTTCTGGGGTGAAACGAAGTTTCTGAAGTGAAAACATTTTTCCTTTGTCTGGTTTTTTTTCCTCTTCTGGGGGGACTGAGGTGGGGGGTTTGGGGGTTTTTAGGAGCTTTTGGGAGGGGAGGGGGAACAGGGAGTGCCTCTGTTCCATCCCACAGTCAGCAGAAGCAACCGCCACCTCCCCCTTTCCCCCAGCAGTCCGTGCAGCAGCAGGACCAGCGAAGGTGCCCCGCCCCATCCCCGGGATGTGCAGTGAGAACAGCCCTGTGGCCCCTTTCCCATGCCGGTTCACTGCCTGGTGGTGCCGGCGGCCCAGGGCTGTTTTCCTGCTGGGGGTGCCGCTGCCAGCGTTTGCCTGGTAGCTGCCGTGGGTACAGCCCCACTGGCTTGCCCCAGCAGCGGCGGCACAGCACTGCGGGCACAATGCCACCCAGAGTGCCGGTGGTGGCAGAAAACCGCAGCCGAGAGCCAGCATGTTTCAGCTCAGCTGTTCCCAACGCTGCATGCATGTGCAGTGGGTTTCCTGTGCATGTGAAACGCGGCACCAAACAGAGTGTCAGCAGCTCTCGCAGTGGGGGACACCACCCTGCTGTGAGTGGCTGCCGCTGTCACGTGGGGTGAGGGCAGCCCAGTGTTGGTGCCTAGGGCCCCCAGGGTGCCCCGTGGCACCCGTGGGCAGCCCCATCCCATCTTGGGCCCTGGCCACAAGGCATTTTGGTGGGAAGCACTGCCATGTTGCCTCATGGTGAGATCTCACAGGGCATGGGTTCACGGCCACAGTTTAGCCAATCCAGAGGTGACCTGCACCCGGGAGGGACTCCAACTTCACGTGGGATTGGACTCCCTATAAAACAGCAATCCCAAAGGCCATCTTTCTCTTTCGGGGCTTGTCAGTCATCGGAGTTGCATCCCTACTCGTCTCTGCTCAGCAGCACGAGCAGCAGTGCAGCTTCAGCGGCAGCAGAGGCAGCGCAGGGGCTGAGGAACACATCGTTTCATCAGCTGTGGTATTTCTCCCCTTGGGGGGCCCCCTGGGTTTCCTTTCACTTTCCTGTTTTCCAGAAAACCTCGGTGAGGACCCAGTGCCATCCTAGCTTCCTCCCTTACACCAGCAGCCAGCCTCGGAGGAGCTCAGTTTGTCTGTCTTTGTGTTTTATTTGTTTTCTGTGTGTGTAAAATAACACTTCTTGGTTTTGTTCTTGATTTTCTATTGAGTTCTCTCATCACTATTAATGCTTCTAGTGTCCAAACCAGGACAGATGTATAGCTCTTCAGAGAAAGAAAGAAGCCAGATGAGGTCAGAAAAGCTATTCTCTTGTGAATCTCATCTTTATTTCATTTTTATTCATGCTCTTTAGTAAAGGTGATGCGTCTTGTTCCAGTCCTTTTCTAAAATGGCATTAAAAGGTTTTGTATGTGTTTAAAACTGTAAACATTTATTTTTGCGTAACTAATATGTTATTTATAAAATGTTCCAATCAGTTTTGCTCATTACTCTTTTTATGTCATGGAAACAACACTAATAGAGCCATGTGAATTTCATACTATGGTTACCATGCTCAGAACATATTTACTGTAAAAGTCATGACATGTAGTTACACTCTGCATGCAGTTTATACTCTGACTCTATTTGCAGTAATAACTGTATTACAATATTAATATAATATATTAATATAAATTAACATATTATTAATATAATTAATAATAATGTGCAATTAATAATAATTGTGTAATTAATGGCAATAAATTTTGTTTTCTTGAAAATAAAGGTTTCAAGAAGAGGTAGACAAAGGTGGAAAAATTCGTAAGGTTAAATAAGCTTGCAAAATCCTTACATGGCTCTGAAGATTTCTGTCTGCTTTCTATAATATCCTCTTGAGCAAGACCAAATAGTATGCCATAAGCAAACTGAAACTGTTGAAGGATAGTACCTCTTCAGAGAAAACAACCTGATCTCATACTCTTACATTTTTCAGAGTGTCATATTGATCAAGACACAGTCTTCCAGGTTAGACTATATCCATGGCATAAACTTTCATGGTAACAGAAATTAATGCCCTGAAGAAAAAAAGTTCCAATGTAACTTTGTCGGGTTTCTATCCTTAAAATGATGTGTTCTTAGTTTTGGAGAAGTTACTTATATTGAGATTCCTGTCTTTGATTTATACTCTTCCTTCTCACCATGTTGTGTCAGTCTGCAAAAGATAGAAAGGTAGGTATCTGTATTTATACACCATCCCAGGCTAATAAGCTGTTTAGCCTAATGCTATGTAAGGTTTCCCACTGCTGATTTTTTTACCAGATCTTTAATAAACTTAGGCTGACTTTTAACTATTTAGAGTTAAGTATTTCCTCTCTTTGAGGGAAAGTGCTGTAAAGCACATTATAAGAATTAAACATGCTTTCTAATTTGTTTCAAAGAAGACAAAAAAAAAAAAAAAAAGCAAACCCACTGCTGTTCATTTGTATCTTGCCTGTCTTTCAGTAAGAGAGCCAAAGATTGTCAAGAGAACCTCTTGATGTTAGGGATATGTTTTGACTATTCCTAAGGAACATTAAGCAAGTTGGGTAAATCATTAAGATCTGAAAGATCTATCCTCAGTCATCAACAGAAATGACTTAAAGAACTTAGAATAAAATCCTCCAGGTAAGCCACTTGCAGTCTGTGCCTACCGGGTTTGAGTTGGTTGTGGGTATTGATGTCTTGGGGTTTTCTCTCATCTTTCTGGAATTTTAGTTAAGCTGTTTAGTCCCACTCACAAGCTGCTATGTTAGGCCTTTTCCATGAATTTTGAAGCTGTTTTCACATTCTTTCTGAGATAGACAAAGTAGCGAGGACATTGTAGCAGCATGACAGGGGAGAACCTATGGACAGCTCTACGGGGTGTGGGTTGACAGAGATCAGGCTGGATGCTGGTTGGTGAATACAGAAGGTGGATGGACTGATAGATATTATAAATACAGAGTGATAAGAAGGACTAGTGTGCATCTTGGAATCTGGAAATCTCCATTAGAGAACTGCACTTTACCTCTATTAACTTTGTTTGGAAGGTTTTTTCCCCCTCTGATTTTAGGCGTCAGTAAGAAAGGCAAAGAGGTGCCTCATTAAAGCATTTGACATCTATTATGTGGTACACAAGCTCCATGGGTGACAAAGTAGAGAAATGAAAGATAGACCTGAGAGGGGTGAAACAGTGATGGAAACAAAGTGAAATGAGGGCTGAAAGTTGGTAGTGAAGAAGAGATATCGTGACATGAGTGATTCTGGTGGAGAGATTTTGATGCAAGATGTACAGAGAGGAGTGGAATAGAAAAAGAAGCAGTAAAGAGAGGAAGCAGGTAACTAAGAAAAGGACATATTGAAAAGAATAAGAAAAAAGAGCACTGAAGAACAGAAGTGTCTTTTATTACCATCCCCCAAGCTCTCCCACATGATTCATGAATCCTGGCTTTCTTTTTTTTCTAAGGACACCTCCCTGAAACCTCTGTGTAGCTTGTCTCAGGATTTTGCTGCACCTCTACAGGTCTTACTCAGCCAGCCATAATATGTGCTGTCTAGTAGTAAATGACGGGGTGCCTCTAACAGCATATTAACATCAGTAAGCACCAGCTGGAAAAATCTGTGATGAAGATCTTCAAAAGCCCAGCCTTGCCAGTGTGATATTACTGTGATATACACTGTGATATGATGTTTTAAATATTTATTTTTAAATATTAGTACCCTGTAATTACCCTGTCATGCCCATGCTATGTTTACCTTAAAAGACCATTACAAAAATTAGAACAGTTTTCAGAATTAATTAATGTTTCAGTCTTAATTTCTTTTATTTTTAATATTATAATCTTTAGTAATAAAATACAAGACAGTACTTAGATGCTTAAAAAAGAGTATCAGAAAACACATAAAAGGAGGGAGAACAGTTAGCAGGTATCCCCCCCAAAAAAAGCAAGACTTGAAATTAAAAAAATATGTGAGTCATTGCAATTCCTAGAGTTACTTCTTACTTCAAGTATTGAATCTAGAAAAAAAAATTGTGTAATCAAGAATAAGCCCTAAAGGAAAAAAACTAAGCTAATTAGAATGTTTTCAGAAATTTGTTGGACAAACAAATGCTTTATATGATTGCATTTTTCCCTAAAGTGTTAATCATATTTATTTTACACTGCCTTCTCAGGCTGCTGAAATGTGAAGTTCATTTTCCCATGGGAAGTTATACTTTTAATGTCAAATGGAATTATGTACAAAGAAAAGAATTCACGTTTATTCAGAGAACTAGGGCAAGCAAATTGCTACTCCTCTAAAAGGAAAAAAGGTACAATAAATGTATACTTTGCTCAGCTGTGGAATACTATCTAGAATACAATGTGTGTTTGAAGACATATTTGCTGTGTCTTTAGTTAAGGGAAGCAGTCAGAAGTTATGTGCAAAATGACCTATCCTTTTTCATAAACAAAATCTATCTAAACAGTAATACATGCAATGGTAAGATCTGATTCAAAAAATATTCAGGGAAAATCATACTGAAATAGTTAAAATCAATGAATTTAAAATATATAATTTCCAGAAAACAATTATTAACAACAATCTAAAGACTGTTGTCTTTATAGCTAAAACCAGTATTTCTCTTCAAATGTCTAATTTGATATATCATGAAAATACTTGATACATGTCTTTTTGCCAATCTTCATTTTTTTTTAATACACGTGATGACTTAATCAAGGAGTGAGCAAAGGATATTTGAAATAAATTACAATTTAATAAAAGTCAAATTTGAGAACTATGCCTAGTTACATATGCATCCAAAAAACCAGTTTGGGAGACTAGCTTCAGATAAATAATAGAACACTTGTAGAGACTTTCATGAAAGATTTACTTTAAGGAAACCACCAAGGAAATTAAATACTTTAAACTACGTTTAAGTACTATGAAGGACCTGACAGATTTAAAAAAAAAAAAAAAAAAAAA
>VYZS01052334.1:40231-66515 GCA_013400695.1 Neodrepanis coruscans | reverse complement strand
AAAAAAAAAAAAAAGGCAATCCCAAATTCTTGAAAACCCATTGTTAAGACTGTCCATAAGTAACTGTTCTGTTCATAACAATGTGAGCTAGGGCATATCTTCCTTAACATGAAACTCCTTGATTTTGTTAATTTAAGTCACATTCTTTCTGATGTTTACACAGAGGTTTTTGAGTATGTAATATTTATATATGGACTCAATTCCCACATGCTCAGCAGTCTTCTGCAGCAGCTGAAGCATTGTCAAGCTTTTACCTCTGCAAATGTCGGCTTCACTTTGTTTTGAGGGCATGGTACTGTGAAATCTAAGTTTTCTGGGGCATTAAATTGATGTGCTATTTCATAATGCACATCCTTCTAATACGAAATTTTGTTGTCTAAAATAGTGGAAATGGTAAAGTAGTAAGTTGAAACTATACTAGAAGGTGGTACATGTGACAGGCTCCATTGCTAGAGAAAGAAAATATAATTTCAAAGGTACAGAATATTGAACAGGCCCATATTTAGCAATCCCTGAAGATGCCAATTAAGGCTACAGAGAAAGTTCAAGCTGTTTAGGCTAAGAGGTTTGCCTTTAGGACAGCGAAGAAAATGTTCAACTGGAATGGAGTAGTTAATTCTTCAGAGATGTGAATATGCTCTATTCTAGATTTTAGTTTAGATCACTTACCTTAATTGAGACAGTAAAAGAGCCATAAAAAGTGCCTTGAAAACTTAAGATTTCAGCATATTCTCTGTTCAATAATATTTAAAAGACAGTCTCATTATTTCAAACTAGAAACAAGATTCACCGCACCAATGGAGTACAAAGTGCAGTTTGGGAGAAGGGGGAACACTTTTAACCTAACCATACATTCAAAAGTAATGCTAGTCGATGGCACTAAGTTCTAGAAGAAAAGAGAACATAAAATTCTAGAGCTTGAAATTCCTGTACCACAGGTCTGTGTTACCTTAAGTATCACTGTAGCCACAGTTCTTCACTTAGTTTGTCTCAGCATCTTCCTCCTTTAGAAATTGTATTTCCACTCTGAATGTTTCTGTTCCATTTTTAAGTATGGCAATAAGTGATTCCTGGATAATGTAAGAATCAGACAAATAACTATCACAGAGAAAATAGATGGTTTGTAATAGTTCATTTTCTTGACTGACATCTATTGTTACATAGACTGAGAATCTTTACTTTTAATATATTTATTCTATCTACTTCATGTTGTGGAATGTTTAATGTTCAATCATTTTCTCTAGAACGTCAACAAACAGCTAACTGAATTCACAGTTCTGGTGGTTTGCAGTTATGGTATAGCCATAACTGTTGAACCACTGACTCCCATTGAGAATTAGATACAATTCTGGGTTAGTGAACTTAACCATATCTCTGATTAGCTAGACAACCAGTATTAGTCTATTGAGAATGGAGAATATAGTGATAGTAAAATTACGTATGTCAGAAACCTTCAATTGACCATTACCTTACCTCACAGTTCAGTAAAGGCAAAGTGACAGTGCATATCACAATATGGGAGGGATACCCAGCCTGAGCTATTAGGTCTGATCCATGCCACCAGTGGGTCATATACACAAGTGCTTAGCTCTCAAGACATTGCCTCATGCAACAGAATTGCTTGTAGCACATATTTTGCTTATTTGTTGCATGTCTCCCATGTTGCACATCTGGCTTCTGCACTAAGGGGAAGCATCTTTTCTTTCGTGTACACAGGAATTTCTCTTGTAAAAGTGGTCTGCAGAGAGCAAGGTCATAGCCTTTTTCAGGTAGCATTACTGTGTAAAGCCAGTAGCACAGCCAAATTACTGGGTAATTACTGGGTAATTGCAAATTACTACCCCTTGATGGCCCAGCTGATGAATTGTATCATGGAGCATGATACTCTGGCTCATGGAGCCTCGAGTAGTGCCAGGTGTCCTTCAGCAACTTCCACAGCAGCTGCAGAACAGGGGTTGCAGTCTTGGCTTCTGTTGGCTAACAATCCTTGCTATAGGAACTGTGTTTTTCCTGACAAGGTTGCCATGTACCTATTAAATACTGTGTATCATCTAAAAAGTGGATGTAATGGTTTGGCTTAAAAACCGCAGGGGAAGACAAAGAAAAATAACTCTTTTTCCTGTGCCCACATTTGGCTGGGAGGAGTAGCCAGGTTACCAAGGTTACCCCTGCCTAGGTTTTTTTCCCAACAGCCCCGGAGACCCAGAAGGAATGCTGGGAAGGGGCTGGGATTTTAATCTGTGGGACAGAGCACTGGCTCTCTCTCTTTCCCCGGNAATTGCTGCCTTCCCTATCCATCTCTTGTCCATTGATAAACCTAATATTGTCCTAAACCAGGACAGTGGAAAACCAGATTTCTCGGCATATTGGAAAGATTATAAATCCCTGCATTTACATGTTCAAGGACTAAAGGTTTTCTGTGGGAAGAAATAATAATATCCTGGGCAGGCAGTGCATATAAAGAAAAGGCTAAGGGCAAGCAAAATGACAGTTAAAGTGAGCTCTGTGCCACAGTGCTTGGATACACTTTTCACTTGTATCATGCTGCAAAGATGAGTCCAAGGCAGCAGTGTTTATTGTTCTGCATGAGAACAAAAACATCTGGCATCTCACAAATTCACAAACTTTTTTGTTAACTTACTCAGTTCTGCAATGTGTTTCTTCACCTTTTTCACCTGTTCAAAATAGCCCACATTTTCCCTGATTCTATCATCAGGTGGTTAGATATAGGGCAAGATAACTATAACTTCAATACTTCTATCGTTTTTTTACTTTTAATGTCATCGTAAATTACTATTTGTACTATTATTTGTTGTCTACTGTTGTTGTGTGCGGGAGCTGTAGTAAAAGAATAAGACATTTTATTTTGTTAGTCACATTATTTTGGTTAGACATGTTGTTCATTAAAATTGCCTACCTGATTATTGTTGCACTGTTCTTTTATAAAACTACTGCATCTATGTCTGTGCATACCTTCTTAAGCTTGTGGCTATGTTGTCCAGGAGGAGAAACAGGCTGAATTTCACTGTTCTGAATAGTGAGCAAGGATGTGATGAAAAAGAAATTGCTTCAAAAGGAGGAAAACACTGGAAAGGAACAAATAGTTTCTTTTTGGACAGCTTTTCTGACAGGTGAAGGAAAAAGAAAAATTTTGCTGGTGTTAAAAGAGGAGAAAATCACCATTGACATGGCGTCCACTTCATGTCATTGAAACAAGAGAACACATCAACACTGTGGGCCTTCTGCCAAATGTATGGGTCAGTGCATCCTCCACCACATCCTCCTCCATCCTGCTCTAAGATCTCTGATGCTCCTGCTAAGTCTCAGCCAAAGCAGCTGATCAATAAAGCACCCCTTTACTGTAGCAATTGGGCAGTGAAGTATGCTTGATCATACCAGGAACTCTTGCATGGTAAAGGTGGGAAAAATTCTGACTGCAACAGAACCATCAGCTGCCTGACCAAGCTGTGTAGCAAAGAATAAGCACTTAACCAGCTTAGGTTATGGCCAGGATGGAAACTTACTGATGACTAAAGCTAATCAACTCATAACTCTGTAAATGGCCGTTCTAAGTGAGACCCTTTGAGCTCTCCTGGACTGCACCAGGATGAACCAGCACATCCCTCTGAGTGGAATGTCTCAGAGATCACCAGTGCTCAGGTTTTCAATACTTTCATCAATCATGAGTTCTAGACTGATACTCTCCTCCACAAACACACACATACTCCTTGAGGTGCCTATTGAGACTACAGGATTTGATGTATTTCACTGAACTTGAGGGAAATTTTTGATAGATGCCTTTATATGCATAGACAAAAATGTATACATAGCTTTGCCTGTATGTGTCTATGAATTTATTGATGTGTTGTAATTGTAAATCTATAAAAAAGCCACTGTTATACTTGCATCAATATTAGTTAGTTGAATCAATATTAGTCAGTTATTAAGTACTACTAAATCCACTTGCACCCTTATCTTTCGTATCTGTATCCTTTGTACCTTTACTCTTTTGTGTCTCCTGTTTATGTGTAATTAATTCTAAATCAATTCTGATCTGTTTTTTCTTTGTATGCTTCAACTATATAGTAAGCAATTGAGTAAACCTTGTCATCAACTCTGTTAAAGTTGCACTTTAAAACCTGCTTTTTGCCAACACTTTTGATAGTGATATTTTTAAGCAGCTTAGCCACTCTTTCATGACACCTTACCAGCTTCTTCCATGAAAGTGGCAAAAAGACTATTCTGGGCAATTCACATGTAAACTATGGAAATTCAGATGTTAACAACCATTTCTGAAATCTGTGGTAATCCTGTGACCTGACTTTTCCAGATCTGCCTTTCCTAGGTCCACCATTTCACTGCTGCTGTTGAACAAGAAACACCAATGACCTCAGATGAAAGGGGTACTTAAGTTCTTTTTGAATGGATCATGATGATGCTAAAAATGTAGTAAAAATCTTAGAAATGAGTTTGCCTTAGTTTTTGAAAAGTTTTGTTGTCCTTTTACCTTCTTTGAAATGACCTGCAGGGTACAAATTCATTTCAGGTCACATGAGTGCATCCTCTGTTGAAGGTGGAGAATCCTAGACTTAGAGATTCATTTGGGAAAAAGCCAAGGGATAGCTGAGTCAAGTGAGTAGGCAAATGGTCAGGGGTTTTGAAAGCAAAGAAGACTCCTGAATCAGGTTTAGAAAAATTAATGGAAGATTACCAAGTACTTGCTCTAACAAAGTAGAGTAGAACTAAGACTCATGCCTCAGGCTGTCAGTAAACTATTTACCAATAAAATGCATGGGAAGACCTGAGTCTGGAATGATGGAAAGGGAAAGAATGAAGGAGAATCACATCTTGAGATAGTAATCTGCAGTGGTAACTATATGGTGGTCCTCAAAAGGAACAACAAATATCCCCAAAAGTCACAAATATCCAGCTCAGAATTTTGTCTCATTTTTTAAGGTTTTTATGTGGACTGTTTTCAGTCTGTTTTAGCATTTATGTCATCTTGCTTTTCCATACATATAGGAGTTGAATAGGAATTGCAATAGGACTAGCAATAGGAAACAAAGAGGTTTTCGGAATCAAATAGATACCTGAAGTGAAAGTCCGTTATCCCTTGAAGATTTGGGATAAAAAGCTAAGGTCTCTAATTTGAAATATGCAAAAACATAGCTCAGCTGACACTTAGCCAAGCACTTTTTTTCTCATCTCTGCTTCTGTGTTTTTTATTTTTAATTCATAAATTGGTTCATTTACCTTAGAAGCATCATTGTATACTAAAGACAGAGAAATCTAATTATAAAAATTGAATTCCATATATATATATATACACACACTAAAATATGATTCTAAATAACAAGAAACATGAAAGAAAAATCATCTGTGTAATTTGATGGGTGATGCCAGTAATAGACTGCTAAATATTTTGGATAATTTTTTTTAATATCTTAACCTTTCTGCTACTTAAACCTATACAAGATAGGCAGTATTAAATAGACATTATTTATTTATTTGTTATAGTAGATTGGTTGATTTACTGAATCAAGCTTTAAACTGGGGTCCAGGGCTGTAACAATTGTGTACTCACAAGCAACAGGATGGACAAATGTGCTTACTCTGTAGTGAGGCATGCTCCCAAACACTACCAAAAGGTTCTGCTAGAAACATAAAAACATAAGGATTTTTATACCAATGCATGTAGCATGGGTAACAAACAGGAAGAACTAGAAACAATCACTGCATCTGGAAAGATATGATCTGATCTCTACTCTCTGACTTGATGGGGTGAATCACATGATTGGAATCACTGCAATCGATGACTAGAAACTGTTCGGGAGAGTCAGATGGGAGTGGCTGGCCTTTTTATTCATGAGAGACAAGGACGAAAAGGTTGCCCTCTATGTAGAAACAAAAAAGATTGAGCAACCTGTATGGGGGAAAAGAAACAAACCCTTGTCACTGAAAAAATAGCCCTAGACAGGTCTAGAGCTTATAGGTGAAGAAAATTAGAGGTGAAACCAATGGAGGAAGTCTTAGGGTGGATGTTTGCTAAAGTCTACCAGTTAGTCTTACCTCAGCTCTGGTAAGGTCATGGAACAGGTCCTCCTGACATCTATGTCAAGCTATATGGAAGACAGATATATCTTAGACTAGCTGGCATGGCTTCACCAAGGCCAAATAGTGCTTGGTTAATTTGATGGCCTTCTACAGTGATGTAACTGTACTGGATAAGAATGAGAAAAGCAACTTACATAATTTACTTTGATTTCCATAAGGCCTTTGACATGGTCCCCTCGAAAGTTTTTGTTGCTAAAGTGGAAAGATACAGGTTTGGAGATGGATACTCTCTTAGATGGGAAAAGGATTACCTGAATGTCTGTGTGCAAAGAGCTGCTGTGAACAGCTCAATGTCCCAGTGGAGATCAGTCATATATGTGAGGGGTCTGTATTTGGACTGGCACTGTTCCACATTTTATGAATGAAGTACATGGTGGAATGGAGTCCATCTTCAGTAAGTTTGCAGATGACACAGTATTGGCTGTGGCTGAGATTAAATTAATTTTCCTCATAGCAGCCCTCAGAGCACTGTGCTTTATAATGGTAACTAATGTGCTGATAACACACCAGTGTTTTTGCTACTGCTAAGCAGTGCTGTCATAGCATCAACACAGTCTCTCCAACATTCTTATACTCCTATCCTCCGGTATGACGACTCTTTAGAGGTGACATAGCCAGGAGAGCTGACCCAATCTGAACAAAGGGATATTTCATACCATAGGGTGTCTGCTGAGCAATAAAATGTAAGATAAAAGCCAGGGAAGAGGAATTATGAGGTGAAGGATTTGCTGCTTTTGTTGTTTGTATCCAGGGCTACCAATAAGCGTGCTGAAGCCCTGCTTCCCAGGAAGTGATTTGGGATTGTCTGCTTATGGGAAGTAGAGAACAGAATGTTTTGCTTTCATTTGCTTCCTCATGCATGATCTTTTGCTTTTGTAAACTTCCTTATTCTTGACCTACAAGGTTTGTTTTTTTTTTTTTCCATCTTACTTTCTCTTCTCCTGTCCTGCTGAGGAGGGGAGTAGTAAAATGGCTTGATAGGCATCTGGCATCCAGCCAAGGTCAACCCATGACAGACACCAAGCTGAAGAGTGCAATTGATATACTAGAAAGAAGGCATGTCATTAAGAGGGACTTCAACAGGCTGGATAATTGGATTGATATATACTCCATGAAGTTCAACAAAGTCAAGTTCGAAGCTCTGCAGCTGGGCCAGGGCACTCAACAATGGCATTAGAGACTGGGACATGAGCAGTCCTTCAGAGATAAAGTTGGGGATATTAGTAGATAAGAAATTAGATATGAACCAGCAATATACTTGCACCCAGAAAGTAATTTTTATTCTGAACTTCATCAAAAAGAAGCATGGACAGCAGATTGAGGGAGGTGATTCTGCCCTTCTACTCCACTCTGGTGAGACCCCACCTGGAGTACTGGATCCAGTTCTGGTATTTCCACAAAACAACAATCAGTCAGAACTTGTCCAGAGGAGGGCCACAAATATGATCAAAGGGCTGGAACACCTCTTCTATGAAGAAAAGTTTGACAATAGAAATAATTTAGCTTGTAGAAGAGAAGGCACTGGGAAGACTGTATTATGGTCTTTCAACACTTGAAGGCGCTTAGAAGAAGCTCTGGAGAACTATAATTAGCCTCAAGAGAAGGTTTAAGGGAGACCTTCTCACCCTCTACAGCTACCTGCAAGAAGGTTATAACTGTCTGTGGGTCATGTCTTCTCCTAGGTAAAAAGGACAAGAGGAAACAGCTTCAAGTTGTACTAGGTGAGTCCTATCCATACAAACAACACTTTGTAAAGCAAAAAGATTTTTTATAAAGATATATCATGGGCAGTAAATGATATCTATATCTAAGAAATTTTTCCTGAGTTAAAATGCAAGTTAACAGCTCATGTGTTTGATAAAGAATACAAGGATTGTACACCTTTCATTATGCAAAAGAAGGGATACTCTGGTAAATAAATTTACTGAAGAAGAAAAAATATCAGGGCTAAATATGTGTGTATGGACATGCAGTGTTTCTGGTTTTAGCTGCTTATGCAATTTTGTGTTTAAGCATTGAAGAATTCTTTTTCAACTGAAGTTTTGCTCTACAGCAGACCAAACAAGAAGGCTGAAATGTTCTAATTTCTAATGTCATTTGCACTGTCTGCCAGTTGCTATACTCATTATTACATACAGACCATGGTACAGGCCATGGCATTATATGCTAAACTAGTTTGCTATTTAATTACTAATTCCTTTATGCATCCTTTAGAACAGCAATTAAAAGGTGGGCCTTCAGCATGTAAAAACCCACTATTTGAACCATAATCACAACAGATTTTATCCTCTGTGCTGGAGGCTGTGCAGTGGTTTGGAAGTTAAACCTTTGTGCAATCTCTTAAGATTGCCTCAAAGGTAGGGAAGACTGATTTGCAAGTATCGGTTTAAAAATAGTTTTGCTCACAGGAAAAGAAAGTGGAGCCGGGTAATTTTCAATGTGTTGTACTGCTAATTATTTGTTATATTTTGTATCTGGGGAAAAAAGAGAGGAAATAAAAATCTTTTTACCCTCTCCATAATTAAGAAAGTCCTAGTGTAGTAAAGATTAATTATTGGTATATCAGACTTGTCTTATCTGATAGTCCATTCTTAAATGGGAGACTTTTGTTATGCACAGAGAAATCTATGAAGATACCTTGTCAAAGCTGTTTGCTGATGACAAACCTACAAGAATTTTTACTAAAAAGCTGGTGTAATCACTAAAACCCTCTTTCCTGTGAAGAATCCAACAAATATTTTTGCTCTAGCCTAACAAAACATGCTTGATATGAAAGAATGGTTGCTTAAAACATGGAGAATTTATGAGTTTTCTGGGAAATATAATTTAAGATTTATTTTAAATGCTCATGGAAACATCAGGATAAAAATTTACCTTTCTCAATTATTTTAGTTGGAATGAACTTTTTATTAAAATGTGAAAAACCTGCACTAAGGGCATAATAGTTTGCACTTATTTATTTAAAAAATATTTATTCAAGTATTTAAACTAAATGTTTTAAAAACAAATCAATTTTCTCTAGCCCACTTATGGTCTTGATTTTCTCTGTACAAGTAGTTAATTCATGGCCTGGAAGGGACAGCTTAAATGAGTCAGAAACTTAAATTTTGTATAGTCTAAAAAGAACAAATGTATAATTATTCATTAATCTAAAAACATCCATTAAAAATCCCACAAATCTAATATGAAACATGGGCATCATTGTACAGTTCTTTGGTTTATGACTAAATAAAGTGTGTTAGGAAAATTCAGATAATTATTCATTAACATTGCATCACAGAATAACCTCCATGGTTATTTTATGCATAGTAGTATTTTATGCACAATCAGAACTGAAGAAACCTTGTTTCAAATTAAATTCTAGTTTGTGTAGTGTAAAAAGAAAAATTATTTGGTTTACTTGAATACTGAGTGCTAGTTTGATGTTTCAGTGGCAAACAGCAACCCATCACATGGTAAAAACATGTAGCAAAAATTTGAACTAGGTCCCAGATCACTAATTGGACAGATCAAAGCTGCAACAAAAGAACTCTCAGGGAGATGAAACAATTTACAGAGGATTATTAGATGGCTGCAGTTTCCTGAAAAAGCATGAAGAAAAAAAAGATAATATCCTTGGCAATTACAGACCCTACTTGCCATAAATTGTATTCATATGCAATCCTCTGAGTCCATCTACAAAAACAATCACTGTGTGAGGGCAGCACCACTCTTTTTTCTTAATCTTCTCTATAACATAACCCCTCCTTTTTCCACATCAGTTAAGGATCCCAATACCTTTCTCCATATACATAACCAACTGTATTATTTAATATAATTTATATAACATGGTCACTAACAATAATTAAAATAAATTCTGTCTTCCTTTCAAATGTCTGAAAAGACATTACTGAAAAGGCAGTTTAGTCCCCCCAACACAAATCTTTTATGCACATAACCCTTCTCCATAACAGGATCCTGATCTTAATGCAAACCTATCTGTTACACCATTTAGTGTGTGTACAGTGTAGCAGTGCTCTGGTACTGCTTGATCACTTGTATTTAGTATCATAGTACATGAAGGTGCTCTGGTGCTAGGTCCCTGAGATTTTTTACTCAGGCAATGTCCCCAGCACATAACATTGTAGATGGAGAAGGACAATATTCTGAAATGGATCTTACTCAGACAACTATAAAGATCAGCCCTAGGTCAGAAATATGCTCAGATTCTGGTCAACAAATTCCTACTCTGTCTTTCCAGTTGCCTGCCAATGTGCAAATACAATTCAGAATTTTTGAACACAACTATTAACAACCAACACTCAGTCAAAAATGTTATTTTATATGTGTTTTGTGTATGTTGACAAAAATTATAAAAGAAAATGAACTACTATTTTTACAATGATGCATGACAAGTTATTACATTCTTTCATAGTGAGTGAGCAATATTTTGGTTTTTCTTGATCTTTATTTCCAAGACAGAATAATAAAGAAGAATATGTATGATGTCTAAACTTCGTAGTGTTGATGAAAATGTACCTCTATACCTCTGATTAACAGCTTGTTCCAGCGCTTTTTTCTGTTGTAATTAAATGGAATCTTGTGGAGCAAAAAAACATGTAACAGTCTATTAGCATCAGTTAATAGCATGTATTTTTATTCCACCCTTGAATCTCTGTAGTTTATCCTCAGATCTATTTTGATAGTATTTACTAGGAGGAAAATAGAACCATTAATGTTCCCATACTCTCATATTGTAATATCTCTGTAAATAGCAAATTCAAGAGGCCAAGCAAACATATGGAAGGTAATTTATGCCCTTTTTTTCCTCCCTCATTAGAAGATAATTTGGGATTAATATAAATACAATGGAAGTATTTTCTACAGATCTCAGTATTAATCTAAATCCAGATAGTTGCGGAGAGAAATATGGTATATCATTTGTACATTTCATTCTGAAAAAAATCTGCCCAGTAGTATAATTTCAGTACAATGAGCATATTGACAGATACAAACACAGGACCAAACTTACTGTCAGATAACCCTTCTGCTAAAAGAATATTTTAAGCATTATTACCTGTGTCAGTGTTTAGACAAGGGAATTAAGGAACAAAATATTCAAATTCTGTGCTGCATATCCTCTTTTATTTTCCAAAGTTTAGCAAAAAGGAGCCAAACACCGAATTTTTGTTTTTACTATTTGATATTTAATATTGTGACAGGGAAGATCATGGAACAGATCATCCTAAGTGTCATCATGTGACATATGCAAGACAACCACAGGATCAGGCCTAGTCAGCAGGGGTTTGTGAAAGGCATGATCAACATGATCTTCTATGACAGAGTGACCCACTTTGTGGATGGGGGAAAGGCTGGATGTTGTCTACGTGGACTTTTGTAAAGCCTTTGACACTGTTTCCCATAACAGTGTCCTGGAGAAGCTGGCTGATCATGGCTTGGGTTGGTGTACTCTTTACTGGGTAAAAACTGACTTGATGGCTGGGTGCAGAGAATGATGGTGTATGCAGTGGCTAGTCACCAGGGACTAGTCATCACTGCTAGTCCCCAGGGCTCAGTATCACAACCAGTTCAATTTAATATCTTAATTTACTGATGATCTAGACAAGGAAATTGAGTGCTCCCTTAGTCAGTTTGCGGGCAACACTAAGTTGGGCAGGAGTGTTGATCTGCTGGAGGCTTGTAAGGGTTGAAAGGCTGTGTCCTGGATCGGAGGACAAAAACAGCACAGAGAGGTCAACATGTTATTACGATATCTATATCTATATAGATACATATCTATATATCTATATCTATATCTATAGATATCTGTATTTCTATAATTAATGTATGTATTCAATGAATAGAAGGAACAAGAAGAAAAATATAGAGAAACAAACAAAAAAAAACAACTGGGAACAATTCAGAAAATAACCCTACTTTTATGTCCTTGGGTGCAGGGGTGGCAATGGAGCCTCAGGGGTCTGGTGCACCTTGGATGCACAGAGGTGCAGGTGCTGTCCAGCTGCCACCAGGAGGCGCCTCTCAGGAGCAGTCGTGGGGTGAAACAGCTCCTCACACTGGGCTGGTGGTCCCGCTGGGGGGAAAGATGGAAGAAGAAGAAGAGGGGCTCGGGAGCCAGCAAATAGAACTCATGGCCACTGCAGCTATCTCCTGTTGCTGGGATGAAAGAAAAGCACCTTTTACCGGCACCTTTCTCTGGCTGACACACTCCTGCCCAGCTGCAAACTGAGTGAGGGGGCACTCAATCCCGTTCTCAAGATCATCAGTAAATTAAGTGAATTGGCTATGATACTGAGCCCTGGGGACTAGCATTGGTGACTAGCCACCCAAAGAGAAAATGGCTCCCGCACTCCCCTGCCTTTAAAGTCTCTTTGTTTTTCTATTTCTGAGACACTCAGGGAACCTGTATGCATAGGATATCCCAGAGGCACTTTGTGCAGTCGTCAGAAGTCACCCCTGTGCCAAGGCTGCCAGAAGCCATGTTGGATGCATGGAGGTTGAAGCATGGCACCGCCACACAACTCCTCCTGCTCCAGGTGGCCGCTGGATGCCCCTGCTTGCCCCACATGGCACCAGTGACCGACCTAGCCTTAAGCATGGCATACCAGCATGGCAGCAGCACCACCTGAGGAGCTGGCCTGGCTTGGCAACACCATGGTGGCATGCACAGGCCAGGTTGGGCTGGCCCAGGCTGGCCCTGCCCTGCTTCACTCCCATGGCCCCACTTCACTGGCCCCCCACAGCGGGACGTGGTCCTGCACGTGAGGGTGATGTAGGCACAGTGCCAAGGCAGCTGTGGAGGGCTCATCCTGACCAGTTGCCTCCTTCCCCATGGGACGGCACCCACTGCCACTCCCTCCTCAGGACTGGCTGTGCCCAAGGTGTGAAAGCCTGTGGCCTGCAGCTGTCCCTCCCCTAAGCAAGGGAAGGTAAAGGAAAAAAGATTTTGTCACCCCCTTTAACAGGGCCAACCTGTGACAGGCTAATCAATGGATCAAGGCCACTTGTATGAAGTTGGAATCGTAGAATGGTTAGGGTTCAAAGAGACCTGAAAGATCACATATTTCTACCACCTTTGCAATGGGCGGGGACACCTTCTGCTAGACCATCTTACTCAGAGCCCCATGAAGCAAGGTCTTGAACACTTCCAGGGGTGAGGAGTCCACAACCTCTCTGGGCAACCTGCTCCAGTGCCCAGCCATCCTCATAGTAAAGAATTCCTTCCAAAGATCTGATTTAAACCTACTCTCCTTCAGCTTGAGGCCATTCACCCTTATCCTATCACTACATGCGCTTGTAAAACATTCTTCTCCCCCTCTCTTGTAGGCCCCCTTTAGGTACTGGAAGGTTTCTAGAAGGTCTCCCAAAAGTCTTTTCTTCTGCAGGCTGAGCAGCCTCAACACTCTTAGCCTTTCTTCATAGGAGAGATGTTCCAGCTCTGGGATCAAATTAGTTTCTCTCTCATGTACTTTTTACCACAGGTAATGTCTTTCTTGTGTTTTAAACTGCAGAGCTGGGTGCAGTACTCCAGGTGGGGTCTCACAAGAGCATGGTAAGAGAGAGAATTACCTCCCTCAACTTGCTTGTCATGCTTCTTTTGATGCAGCCCAGGATGTAGTTGGCTTTCTGGGATGTAAGTGCAGACTGTTGAATTATATTGAATTATTCCACAATCAACTCAAAATTCTTCTTTCCAGGACTGCTCTTGATCCATTCTCTGCCCAGACTGTTCTTGTGCTTGGGATTTTCCTGACCTAGGTGCAGGACCTTTCACTTAGCTTTGTTGAACTTCATGAGATTTGCACAGGCTCATCTCTCAGGCCTGTTGACCTCGCCACACAGCTTGGTGTCATTGGCAAACTTGCTGTGGGTGCACTCAATGTCGATGTCATGACAAAGATGCTAGAAAGTGCTGGTCCCAATACCAACCCCCAAGGGATACCAATCATCACTGCTCTCCAACTGGACATTGATCTATTGTCTGCAACTCTTCAAATGTGATCATCCAGCCAATTTTTTACCCACCATGTAGTCTATCTGTCAAATCCAGTTTAGAGACAAGAATGATGTGCAGGGCAGTGTCAAATGCTTTGCACAAGTCCAGCTAGATGACTTCAGTTCCTCTTCCTTTGTCCACAACTGCCATAATGCTGTCATAGAGGTCCACCAAATTTTTCAGGCATGATTTCCCTTTAGTCAAGCTGTATTGGCTCAATCACCTCCTTATTTTCAATGTGCTTCAGCATAGTTTCCAGAAGAAACTACTCCATGATCTCGCCAGGCACTGAGGTGAGACTGACTGACCTGTAGTCTTTCTTATTTCCTTTTTAAAAAATTACTATTATGTTTTCCCTTTTCCAGTAAGTGGGAACTTCACTGCACTGCCGTGAATTCTCAAATACGATGGATAACGGCTTCGCCACTTCCTTGACCAGTTCCCTCAGGACCTGTAGATGTATCTCCTCAGGTCTTACAGACTTGTGCAACTTGTTCCTTAAATGATGTCAAAGCCAGTTTTCTCCTATAGTAGATGGTTCTTCGTTCCATCAGTCCCTGATTTTACCTTCTGCAACCTGTGGAACATTTGCTGGTGAAGACTAAGGTAAAAAATTTGTTGAATGCCTCAAGCTTCTCAGTCACCACGTCTCCCATACCATTCCTGAGAGAAATTCAACAGATTCAACAAGACCAAGTACTGAGTTCTTTTTTTTGGGAGTCAACGACCCCAGACAGTGCTGCAGGCTGGGGAGAGTGTCTGGAAACCTTCCTGGCGGAAAAGGACCAGGGCATGTTGTTCAGTCACGGCTGAACATGTGCCAGCAGTGTGCCCAAGTGGGAAAGGTTTAGATTGGATGTTAGGAATAATTTCCACACAAAAAGGGTTGTCAAGTGTTTGAACAGGCTACCCAAGGAACCATCAGAGATCCTGAAGATACTTAAAAGATGAGTAGATGTGACATTTTGGGATATGTTTCATGGGACATGTTTTATGCATGGTGTTGTCAGTGCTGAGTTAAAGGTTGGACTAAATGCCAATGGAGGTCTTTTCAAAGCTAAACTTTTCTATGATTCAGTGGTAGATTTTAGAACACATTGGGCTGACCAAATACTAGGAATAAGCTGATACTTGTAATAAGGTCTGATTCTTTGGATTTTGATGTAGTTATATGCTAAAGCTTTGTTTTTCCTTCTCCTTTTTTTTTTTTCCCTTAAAGGAACTTGGAAGAAAAATTGTAGAAGAAAATGTTTTTCATTAGAAAATGTTGTCGGTTTAAACAAAACATCAAGTCCTACTGATTTAATGCATTAACTTTTTTTTTTTTTAAGTTGACATAAAATTATTTCTGCTACAAATTTTTCATTTTGGCAATCTCAGAAAAATTAAAGAACACAATTCCATGTCTTAATAACGTATGTATTACATAAAGGCTAAGAACATTACTGGCTTTAATGAAAGAGTGGCTAAGAGTGGAATATTATAACTAATGATTTTTAAGAAACCAGAAGTAGAAAAGCTGAAAGACTGCTAGAAAGAAAACTGACCTTTGATTTAAGAATGTAATTCTGTTTGTTTTAAAAGAATACAAATGCATCATTTTTCACTTTTTGGATATTTATCTTGCCCTTTAAAGGCCAACTAGTGAGTGGAGCTAAAGTTCATGCCTAAAATGAAATCTGAATATCCAATATGAACCACAGTTTTCCCTTGACATTGATTTTGAATCAGAAAAGATTAGGAAACTGCAACAACAAAAACCTATATGTAGTATTCACAGTACAAAAACCAATTGAGCTCACAATAAGCGCACACACACACATTTAATAGGCAGTAGGTGTAGATTCCAAACTTCTTACTATTTTCTGATGACCACAGAGATAATTAGAAGAGTTATTATCAGAATGGCCTACAGATAAAAAAATCAGCTAAGTAAATGTAATCAAGAAGGTAGAAACCCCTGTTTTTCTCCTCCTCCTCTTGCCATCCATCTCAAGACAGATCTGCGACTGCAAGCTAGTCTTTCAAGCAGGAGCAGTTTATGAAATATATCAATCCCAATTTCTAAACAAAAAAATATTACCTTCTATATTTATACTCTACCAGATATAGATATGTGCTAGTTAAAATGCTATTAGGAAAATACAAAAGTGTTTTTGAGGAAGACAGATAATTTTCCTTCTGAGTGCAACTGACTTCAGTATTATCTTTCCTTTTGGCTTTCAAATATAAGAGGTTCATATATTTCTCAATGTAGTGTTTGAATAAGAAGAACTACTTTACAAATATGCTTTGAAGCAGAATTTGACTTTTTAATACTTAATCTTCAAAATATGGCAAATTTTCATATTTCATTAAGTACTTTAAAATACTAGCAGCAGTAATAAAATTATATATATTCCTGGGAATAAATAGTATATTGACATAGTCTAAGATGGAATTTACATATCTGGAAATTAAAAGTATTCAGTGATGAATAATCAGAGAAAAAAATTTCTTTAGGAGATGAAATTGCTTTCTTCAGCTCAGTTATAAGATACAATGTTGATATGAATTACCAAATTTAATAAGAACATGTGATAAAGATTTTAATTCTGAAAAGAATTTTTTAGTTTTTAAATTAATATTATAATGCGAAAAAAATAATGTTATGCAGAAAATGTTATCCATATACATATGAATAAGCAAATCCTATGCAATTTTAAAACTTCATATAGTTCTACAAGCTATTTAACTGTCTGGACACATGGGAAAACCTTATAGCCCAAAAATTATTTATACATCATTTAAGGCTGTTCCAATTTAAGTGTTTATTTAATTTGGTATGTGTACCAAATGCCAATGATCATTTTAATGCAATGTTGAGATATAATTTCTGCTGTGGTGTAGCACTTACTAAGCTCGCACGCAAGGAACCTTTTCTCCTATAAGAAGAACTGAACTACCCAGACTGTAGCAATCAAGACACCTGCATCCACTTCACCCATCGTAATGTGATTGTAGCAGCACCAGGGAGCATGGAAGTAGCACAGAAGCCAGCTCTCATCTAGAAGCAGTGTGCCTCTGATAGCAAGGCACACTCTGTAAGATAACAAGCCCTGGCACTTTTCAGAGCTCAACAGCTCAGGGGCAATTCTGCATGAACATGCTATTCAGCTTCTAGAGCCAAGCAAATTCACCCGTATGTCTCTGCACTGTGACCTATGGACTTCCTGGTGGATGTTTCTGCCAGTCCAGGCATTTCTGGCACTGTGACCCACTGGACACTGGAAACATGCCAACACCTTTTTTTGGGTATCACTATGAAATTGTCTTTTTATTTAAAGACAAGTGACTTTACGTCTTTCAAGAGGTGTTTCATAATCATAAACACAGATATTCAAGGCTTTTATTCATGCACATGAACAATAGCATATATCTAACATTCAGTTATTATAATGAAGTTTAGAGGACTGTTTCTACCACTGTCGTATATCTTTTTTGCTTAAACAATGTTTGCATGTGAGATTGAATAACTATGATGAAGCTGAGTCAACATAGAGTAATCCTTAAAATCAGAATCCCATTTCCTCAAACCCTCGCTCTGAAGTTATAATTTTTGAGAATTTGCAAGATTTGAATTAACTATTATATAAATTTCTTATTGTTAAACATTTTTAAAATAATGCAAAGTATGGGAAAAGAAACAACTCTGAAGAATTGAACACATCTATGGAAGATATTTTACACAAAATCTACTTGAGATCCAGGTTGAACTAAAACAATAAAAATCAAGCCTGGTCCGCCAATTTAAGAACTTAGGTATATAACTGTAAATAAGACACACACTTCACTCTCAGACATATTTTAGTCAGTCTTCTAATGGTTGATTCAAAAAATACAGTATTCGTTTAATTCCAAGAAAGTCTTTCTGACATACTAGCATTAGTAATTATAGAAGGTCAGGACAGAGGAAGTATAGCATTTGACAAGAAGATATGCATCATTTATAATGTAATATTACTGTAGATTTACTCCTCCAAATTCTGTGTGGATGATAACCATACTAAGCTGTGTGGCCCTCTCATTGGTAATATGAAAATTCTGAATTTTTATAAACTGAAGGTTTATAAAATGAATGACAAATGAATGACTGTCTTTCTTCCAAATATAGCTGTGAATTGCTCCCTTATTTTTCGTGGGCCTTCACTTTCCTGTAAGTAGAGAGCCTTTAGCTGAAATGTAAAATCATAGTGAGAGCCAGATAGGAATTGATAGTGATACTATCTTGCTAATTTAGAGCCTAAAACAAAATAACTTGAGTCACATATAATGAACTTAATGTCTAACCACTTTCCTACACAGATCAATACATAACCTACATTTTAAAATGACTAGCAGAAACTAAGTGATAAAGAATTTCTGTGTGAGCAGAAAAACAGTAGTCTTCTGCCATTAAAGGAAGAAATACAGGTTCTTGGTGATAAAGATATGTGTGTGTATTTGTGTGTGTGTCTCTCTGTGTGTGTGTGTGTGTGTGTGTGTATGTGTGTGTGCATGTGTGTGTGTGTAAGAGAGAAAGGGAGAGAGAGAGAGCGTGAGAGTGTGTGTGTGTGTGTGTGTGTGTTCTGAAATTAAGTAATGAAAAGGTAGCAGAAAAAAAAGGAAATAAAGGGAAGGCAAAGGTGACGAGAGAAAAAGCTGTTTATACATGCATATTAAACCTGGTCCACTTCTTTTTCTGTGGTTCATAATTCCAGCCAGCATTCCCAACAGTAATACTAAATAGGATGTGGTCCTGAGTGGCACCAGGACAACAAACATGACATTGTGAAATCACTGCTGCCTTGATTGTTAGTCACTGATTTAGTAAAAGATTAATACACTCGAGCCTCCAAGCCAAGCTGTGAAGCACAAGGGATGCAGAAGTTAGTGTCTTTCCAACCTCTCTTCACAAGCAATTAAACCAAAGAGATCCACAGCACATCAACATTCTGGGTAGTTAATAATGGAATATGAGACAATCAACTGTCCTTCCTTTGCCCTTCTAGAGCCAAAACCCCCGAATTCCTGAAGTTTCACACCAGCAAACTGAATCACCCTTATCTTGTCATTCAGTCACAGAAAGTTTTAATGAATTCTGTCCCCTTCACTATTTGTGTGTCTGTTCCAAGATTTCATACTTCTGACAGTGAAAAAGAAAAACGGAAACACTAAAACAAACACCTACTAATTTTTCTTCTTTGAATTTCATCTGTTAATCTCTGCTTCGTTTTATGTCAGGATTATACTTTGATAAGTAGTTTTTCCTAAGTGTTGTAGCATATTTGTAATGGATTTATTAGGCTCTCAGGCCCTATTTTAATAAGTGTAACAAGTCAGTACCTTTTAGTCTATGCTGAAGAGAGAGTAGATCTTCATTTTCCTAGCTGTGTTAAAGACTCTTTCACACTTGCATCCACTTACCTTCTTTTTTTCAATCTATATATCTGTGTCATAATGGGCAAAAATTACTGGCACAGCTTGAAGGAAATTCGGCCTTGTCTGAGTTATGTCATCTCTAGGATAACTAATCCTAATCCAAATTAAGGGGTATGTTCGAGTTATTTTATAGTAAAATAATGCAAAACATGTTTAGGGGTGGAATGTAAGAGTAGAGATTCATGAGATTAAATGTGCTATTCGATTGCCAAACAGCGGATCCTAGTAGTGAAATATTTTCAGTGAAATTTGACTAATGCCCTACAGGAGCATTCACAAAATTTTTTACACATTCAAAGCTGTGCAGTACTTTGACTGGAGTCTCTGCAAGGCATTTTTTAAGGTTTCAATACATCCTTTCTTCTGTAAACATTTAACCATACTAGCAACTCACTAACTTTTTTGGGTTTACAGCACTTCACAATATACTCTATGTATGATCACACATAACTTGCTGCCCTCCTCTTCTTCAGTTACTTAGATGGCAGGTCTTTTTTTTTGTCCAGAACAAATACAAAACCTTAAAAAGGATGAGTAAGTCTTCTTCTTTTGTTGATTGGTTTCATATTCTAAGGCCGACAACTCTGCTCTCCTACATCTAACAGACACTGTTTAATGATTATGAAGAAATATTTAGTAATGTTCTGCTCTTGAATCACAGATATCTTGCTTCAATGAACATTTTATTTCACACAAAACTTGGACAAAATGGTGGCATGAAGAAAAAAGATTGGAAATTTGCATGAAAAAAAAGTAAAACCAGCAATTAAAATATTGTTAAGCAGTCTAATAATTAACAGTTGGATATCTGAGAAGAAGTCAGATGAACCAATGTATATGATTCTAGTAGGATAAAAAAATAATCCAGTAACAGCATTCAACTAAGGGAAACAATAAGCTAAAACTTTAAGCATGTTATTAAGATACACAGTGCCCACAGCAGGAGAACAGGACTTGCAACATTAATTGCTGATGTCTAGACTGTAATTTGTTTTTCGGTCTTCCCTAGTTTAATCCATCCAAACAAGAAAATAGTAAATTAATAACAGGCTTAATAAAACTGGTATGGAATCAGTCCCAAGCATGTTTAGATTCACAATTTTGGCTAATTTTGTCTCTTGCAAATAAAAAGGTAACATGTCATTTTAAATCAGAATCACTGGAAACTGTGGATTCTTTTTTGTAATTACATAGTCAGTGCTAATACAGTTCTTAAATGGAGTAAAAAATCAGTTGGTACCATCTAAGGTATATCCAGGTCTTCTTTAGTGTTTTTCTTCAGTTTATAAATAGTGGAACTCAAATCTGTATATTCACTGTATAAAAGTTACACATTTCTACTTGGAGGAAAAATAGAGAAATTCTTATCCCACCATGAATTCAGTTATACTTCTGCACAAGTGGGAAGGATTCACACTGAATGTAAATTTGAGCAAGGAGTGTATTTGCTCCCTTGGCTGTATAATCATATATTCAGAACTCATTAATAACAGCTAAAAGGGCTGAAGAAACGAGTTCTTGGTGCCTTTATGCAAACATAAACATGGGGAAGTATTTATTATGTAAATGATTGTGCACTACGGGCAGTATAGCAAAATGAGTTAATCAATAATACAGGAAAGCACACAACTTGCCACTTGTTTTTATTCTTGTGTGTTTATTTATATTTCAATTGACTTAGCAGACTTTTCCAACCAATTTTTAACGTGAAAAATCACAAGTCATGCCTTTTTAATAAATCAGTCTGAAGTACCTTCTTCCTCAATTTCTAATTGATAAAACAATATCCTGTGAATTTCAAGGAAAGAGACAGATAACATCAATTCTGTAGGATAGTGATACTGTTTACAGTCCTTTTTATTCTGGATTTCCATTTACAGTCTAGATGAAGACAGAGGGCACAAATTACTGTACAGTCAAGTTAGCTCAAATTATGGACAACAATAATGTAAAAATCCTTCCAAAAGGCTCATAATTACAACTTATTTTATACAGAAGTGTTGTATAGTTTTTATCTATAAAGATAACCCACTTAGAAACTCCTGAAAATCTTTTTATCTGGTCTATAAAGATATCCTTCCTTGACTGTACCAACCTTTTTTTTTTTATTATTTTTAATAAATCCAAAAGTAAATTATTCACACTGATCCGGTAGAATTAGAATAAAGAATTGTCTGAGTAGGACAGAGTCATTACTCATCATCCCAACAAGTTCTTAATTTATTTTCAAATATGTCCCCCTTCTAAGCAAAAAATTCTTCACAGAGCTCTTGCTACCCCATGAAAACATTATATAAAATTAGAAAAACTATTTGAAGAGTTGCCCCTCTTTGGTAACTGCTAGATAACCCAGTGCTGCACTCTTGGGAGACTAATAATTTCTCTAATAGATATTAGAATTTACATGTGCGAATTTTATTAAATAAGTTCTTGATGTGAAAACAGCAAATAAACTATATCAAATGATAAGACTAGCTCTAATTTCTGAAATATGACAATTTTATGTCCCAGTGAGTTATCTTACAAAAAATTTAACCTTTAAAAAAATAGTATTTTTTTACAAGCCAAAAAGAACATATAACTCATTGGGGCTGAAGAAGTCATGCCCATTTCCTTAATTGCTGTCTAGAGCTGTAATATGGTTTTAGCTACAAATCTCCTAAATAGAGTTCCTGAGTATATCTTTTCCAATAATAGTTTCATTTAATGGCTTTCCATTAAATTATGAAGGAAAAAATGATTTAATCTACAGTAAAGAAGATCAACCTTACTTTGCTACTTATTCTATTAATATTTGTTAAAGATATATTACAATCTTGAATAACAGAGTTTTCTTCTGAAAAGAAAGATTTCAATTCCAGTTTTCAGTGGTTTACTTTATGTAGAGGACAACATTTTATTATGCATGTGACAGAGTTTCCTGTGAACCTATTATCAATCACTTTATGGCTAGATAGTCCTGTTTTCATTTCGGATTTAGTTAGTGGTGGTAAAGGGAAGTTAGCACTAAAAGTCCATAGGGTTCAGAAGTCAGACTATTTCTACAGAATCTGAAGTCAAGAAATAACCATAGACTATTAATCCTGATCAGTAAGCTGCTGGATATTTTTCATCTTTTATAATATCTTCCCAAGATAGGTAACTAGAAAGAATAGGAGAATCATATTTTAATGGTTACAATTACTTTAACACCCTGGTAGTCTATATTTAATTTAACAGTGAATCTAATTCTAGGATAGGAGATCATTCTTCCCATAGTATCTTTTGTATAATAATTTTTGTTTGAATTCAGGATAGGAAAAAGCAAACTATACATCTGCTAGTTTCTATAAGATCCATGACTCATACTCATGGCTGCAACAGAAGTATGAACAGTTTGTCATGAAGAATCATAAAACAAATGTTTTTTGGATTTTCTTTTAAATCCATAATTACATAATGAGATTTCAGCAGACAAATATACAGCAAGTATAGTTCATGAGAGATTAAGTTATTTTAGATACTGTTAGTAAGTTTTCTGATTTGGAAATATCAGTACCTTTGTAGGATATATTGCTTGCTTTACCCCCCTACAGAGTTCAGACATTGAGTATTTCTTCCCACCCTGATTTTTGTTATAATGTTTTTGTATAATAAAAGATTGCTGCACTTTACACATCTCAGTATCATTTGATCTCTAAAATCAAATTCTTCCTACATAATATGCACTCCACTATAAAAAATAAATTGTCTACTTTCAAGATGAGCCACAAAGAAGAAATAAGGATTAAAAGAAGGCCTTGCGGAAAAAACAGGAAGTTGGCCCACAGTTGTCATGACACTGAATTTCAGTTTACTGCACTGCCATAGGCGTTGTTCAAAATTTGTTCAATAATGTTGTTTAATTGGACTTAAAAAATAAAATGTAAAAAAAAATTTTTTAAATATGTTTCCCTTTAATGTTAAGGTACAGACCATCTTTCACTGTGAATCTTGATCTTGTAAAAACATGTTGTCCTATATTGCCTTGCAGACTATTTAATAATCAGGCTTCTGTTGCAGGCTATAAATGTTTCCAAGCAACCACAATCCAATTTAAATATGCCAATCAATTAGCTTTAGACACCATCATTCAGTGTTTGTCTCTATTATTTTTTTCTGACTTGAAACATAAAGGACATAGAGATAGAGAGAATATTTTAAAATAATGCCTTATACTGATCAAGGGTGATGCTGCTAAGTAGTACTTCTGCAGATAAATACAGCCCTCAGATAACTCCTGTCCAAGGGTACAGTAATGTGTGTGCTTATCAGTCCCTTATCAATGTATAAACCAGGAAGAACAGAAACTTATCTGGCTAATGCTAATATGGAAAATAAAATAAAAGGGAAGATCAGTGTTGGGGACTGTGGGGAGATCAGTTCCTTACATATTGCCCAGTGTTTTCATACTGTGATTTTCCGTATTCTCTTTCCACATTAAAAAAAAAAAAAAACAAACCTGAAACAAATGAAAAATAATCTCCCAATAAAATAAATCCAATTCTTAGATACTTTTATGAGACAAAACTTTAAAGAATGATTTTTCTATTCAAAAGTTAACTATCAGTTGAATTTTGAACACAGAAGGATATCTTAGTTAAGTAGCTTATTCCTATTAATCTATTATTTTCATATATTCTTTCTCATATTCAGAAGTTCCATTTTTTTTTCCTAATCACAACAACCTCTCTTACTTGATGTGGTCAGTTTTCTTTCTTATCTGTAATGCTTTCCCCACTGTATTATTGTCTACAAACATCTTAATGAGTAATATCTAAAAAGAAAACACTACAATGTGCGATTAGCAAAGATGAATCTTTTTGGAACTTCATACCTAACAGTAAGGTTTCTTGAGTTCTCGTATTTAACACAATTCATTTAATTGTCATTGTCATTGTCATTTAACACAAGACTGAGAATTAAATAAAAGATAAAATTACATAAAACCAGCAAGTTTAGGAAGGGGCTAAGGCATGCAGCTGGTAATTTATTTAACTCATCATCTATATTTTTATGTGTTGACTTCCAATTGATAAGGTATTTTGTAAGTTGTACCATAAAAGCAAGAATGGCCAAAGATCTTTATGCTACAATAGCACCCTTTGAGTATCAAGTGCCTAATAATGGAATTCTGGGAAATGTAAGAACAGCATGTAAGAACAGTTTTGCTATCCTTGGGCATATATCCACATGATTGCTCCTTAGAGCATTTCTGGACAGAGGAAGTATCAATATATTTTCAGCTTCATGGGATTTTTCTTACACTANCTAAATAGCTTAATAACCCCAGAAAAATATGCGTTGTTATTTTCACCACCTTTTTTGACTCTGCTAACAATGTTTCAAACTTAATAGCTTAATGTATGAAACTTGAAGATTCCCTTTGAATACAGAAATAATTCAGCTTTGTAATATGATCAATAACCCCAAATTTCCTATACATTATCATACATATATTTTATAGCATTTGTAATGTATTATAAATTGACAAATTGCCTATATACATACAAAATAATCACAAATTTGCTTTATTAATCATAAATTATTTCTCACTAGGGACTGATTTTCTTCAGTTAATACCCTGCTTTAAACATTAAAATGATATAGGTCATGTTGCATATGCCTACACACCATATTACCTCAGACAAGTAGGTAGGTAGAGTATTAGAAGACTGACATATCTTTCTCATACAGCTGTAGCTCACAGAATACTTTCTTACAAGAATCGGTCTACTGCTTTACAGTCTTATTCTGCCTTTATAGGAAAGTATTATTCATTATACAAAGACTACTACGTGATAGTACATAAAACAGAAGCTTAGAAGTACTCAGTATCCTTTGTTGTTACTGTTGCTGATCAATTAAGACATTCACTAAACATCCATTTAATTCACAGAACAACTTAGGAATCACATACTAGGAGTCAAACTTTATTTTTTTCCAAAACTGCAAAATCTGAACTATGATCTCATTCCTGCACCTTTGGAGATACCTGTGTATTTATTACACAGTCTACTGATGCAAGCATTATACTCTTTTACCAGACTAGAAGAAATTTGAATTTCAACATGGATACAAGATGCAAGATGCAATAAATATTACTAAAAGTTGAAAGAAGTATGGGGTTTAGAACACAAAACCTAAATCAAAAGAATTCATAGGCCTTTTTGAAAATGAACACTTAGAAAGTTAATATATGTGAAATCTTACTTTGAATCGTAATTTTTTCTGTTCTTCACTGAATTTCTCACCTAAGGAAAAAGAAAGAGACAAAATAAAACATGATGAAATGAATTCTAAATTATTTAGTTAGAGAATTCATGTTAAAATTGTCACAAGCAAGATGTGGGCTTTTCTAATTCTGAAACCAAGTGAAGAGAACACCCTGTGTAGTGAAATAATTTCAATAGATGGATGCTTAGAACATACCCTGCAATACATTTGTTTTTTTTGGGTTTTTTTGTATGCAATTAATAAGTATTTTCTATTTCAAGTTCAGAAAATGCAAGGAAAAGAACTCAACACTGTAGCTAATGTGGCGAAAAAAATTAGCGACTCCCTCTATGAGGACTAAAGTCTGCTCTAGAGGGGAACTTGCTTTTAAAAGGTACTATACTTTTCCATTAAGCAGAAACATTTGCTTTCAAGGGATAGAACAATGACAAAGGATTCATCAGGTTCAGGATATAGAGG
>VYZS01052334.1:15301-37909 GCA_013400695.1 Neodrepanis coruscans | reverse complement strand
AGTCTACTGATGCAAGCATTATACTCTTTTACCAGACTAGAAGAAATT
This sequence comes from Neodrepanis coruscans, assembly GCA_013400695.1. Taxonomy (NCBI): domain Eukaryota; kingdom Metazoa; phylum Chordata; class Aves; order Passeriformes; family Philepittidae; genus Neodrepanis; species Neodrepanis coruscans. The sequence continues at coordinate 37,861 of VYZS01052334.1, read as the reverse complement.
TGAATTTCAACATGGATACAAGATGCAAGATGCAATAAATATTACTAAAAGTTGAAAGAAGTATGGGGTTTAGAACACAAAACCTAAATCAAAAGAATTCATAGGCCTTTTTGAAAATGAACACTTAGAAAGTTAATATATGTGAAATCTTACTTTGAATCGTAATTTTTTCTGTTCTTCACTGAATTTCTCACCTAAGGAAAAAGAAAGAGACAAAATAAAACATGATGAAATGAATTCTAAATTATTTAGTTAGAGAATTCATGTTAAAATTGTCACAAGCAAGATGTGGGCTTTTCTAATTCTGAAACCAAGTGAAGAGAACACCCTGTGTAGTGAAATAATTTCAATAGATGGATGCTTAGAACATACCCTGCAATACATTTGTTTTTTTTGGGTTTTTTTGTATGCAATTAATAAGTATTTTCTATTTCAAGTTCAGAAAATGCAAGGAAAAGAACTCAACACTGTAGCTAATGTGGCGAAAAAAATTAGCGACTCCCTCTATGAGGACTAAAGTCTGCTCTAGAGGGGAACTTGCTTTTAAAAGGTACTATACTTTTCCATTAAGCAGAAACATTTGCTTTCAAGGGATAGAACAATGACAAAGGATTCATCAGGTTCAGGATATAGAGGCAAAATATCTTCGGTTTAAATTTGTGTTCTGAATGGCAGTTGAAGATTTTAAAGTCAGTAAATTCAGTGCCCCCACCAAGATTCTCCCAAATGAGACACTCCCTAACATCCCTCTTCCCCTCTGCCTTTCCACTCCAGCAGAATCGAGTTTAGAACTGGAGGCACAAAAGGTAAAGATCATGGACTGAGATAAGAACAATTTGCTAGAAAGAGCAATAAGCAGTAATACCAACAATATTAATAACAAAAGTATAAAAAAGAGTGGGTGACGCACATACAAAAATTCTTTCTGTGTACCCTGAGACAATGAAAGATGACAGACAATGCTGCCACATTTTTTTTGACTGGAAGCCACACACTTCTTCTTGGAAGCCAGAAAATCCCTTTCCCATGCCTGGCAATGATGTGAGTTGATATAAAATAACCTCTGGGTCCTGGCTAAAACTAGGACAGTGATTATATTTTCCACAGCAGAAAATTCACTCATCCTCAATTTTCTACCAAAGTTTTTAATGTTTTCTTGGTCTAAAGAGCATGAGTGGAGAGGAGAGATGTTACTTCAATTGTGCTGTTGCTGAACACAGTTCTGGAGCAAACAAATACTTCGACTGAAAAACTCCTCTACTTCATACATTTTACAAAGCAACAAGCTGACAGTTACAGTTTTCCTTAGCCAATGCAAACACATCTCAAATTTTAAAAATTATAGGAATCTGGCCTTTGCAGAGAAGTGAAACTGGCATGCTTTTGTTCTTGCAGAAAGCCTCTGATACTTGTACGTTTGTGTCCAACCCAGGGCAATCATGTCTTCCTGCCTTCCCTTACTATTTCCACTCTCCCATCCCACTCCCTCCAGGAGGGAAACTTTGCCCATCGCTAATAAGATCCCATGGGCACCATGCTGACTTCTCCCATATTCTGCCCACGTTGCTGGCCAAAGATGAAGAATGAACAGAAGTGATATGGCTAAAGCAAATTTTCGTTCAGTTTAGGGACTGCAGCAGCAGACACAAAAATGGAAGGAAGGTAATCCAAATTCAAGCATCTGTTATCTGTGCAGTGGATGCCTCAGGGCCCAAGAAGAGATAATGCAACCATCAACACATTTTTTTGTCCTCTTTTTTCTTTATATTTTCATTTTTGATGGAGGCTTCTGTGCTGGGCTGCTTGTTCATTTTTATCTGTCCCCGAACCTCACCCTGGTTCATAGATCCTGAATATAATCTGATTTTATGTCTCCACAGTAGTTTTACTGTGCTTTTGAAGATATCTATGGAAACAGTATTCTAAACTGGTACTAACAATTTATTATATTTCTCCAGTTCTCTTATTCTTTTTTTTTTTTTTTTAATTAAAATGCATTAGGAGGTACATGAAATCCTTAAAGACAGAACACGTAAAAATTGTTGTTCACAGAAATCTTGCATTCTCCAAAGAGAAAAAAACTCTTTGGAATGGTGAAATTGTGAATTCATACAAAAGAGAAGTCACAAGTTAACACCATACCTGTGTAATTTTTTTTTTTTTATATTATCTGTTCAGGAAACATATCAACACGACTCTCGATTGCTTTGCAGTTTCCATCATCTTGCCACATGCTTCCAGTTGCTTTAGCCAAATGTGTAATAAACAGTAGTTTCCATTTATAAAGCTAAAATATTAGATAAAATAGTGGATTTTACTCTAGCTGCTCCATTCATGAGTAATTTCAACAAAAGAGACAAAAACCACAACCCTCCAAATATCTCCCTCCCACTAACCTAAAGGGAAGATTTTGAAAATACTTAGATGAATGAGTAATATTTCACATGTGAATAGTCAAAGCGAAACTCTACTGACAGGGTAAGAGACATATATGATTTAGCTCCTTCAGTAAGCAAGTGACCAACTGAGTGTTAAATATATTGAGCAAAGGAATGTCACTGTGCAATTTAGGACATGTATTCCCAAACATGTAACAATAAATAATACAAGTAAATTTAAAAAACTGTTCAGAGGAAAGGCATATTTTTAGAAATTAATTTAATTTACATTAATCCTGCCATTTCATAGATAAAGTATTTAATGGGCAACTTTTATTATATTTGGGAGCAAAAACGTAATTAAGATAAATGCAAAACTATCTCTCTACTAGCGGATAATTTTCTGTTCAGTTTGTCGGAATATTTTAAAAACATTAGTTCAAGTTTTCTTGAAGACCTCCACTACTGAGTAGGTTATAATTTGCCCTTTGGCTGTTAATTTTATATGATGTTCTCCCAGTAAAATTATATAATGGGTTCTGTTTATCGTTCATCAGTCTTTGCTCACTTTTCATCTCATATTTCAATAATTCTCTCCTTCTCTCTAATCAGGGGAACTACCACAAAATTATCAGTTAGCTTTGGTTTCCATTACTTTTTTTTTCTCCCACACTCAGTATGTGTCATCTTTAGCAGATCTCATAATCCACTTTTCTTTCTCCAGCTTTCAGTGAACATCTTCGACATAAAGGTTGATACTCCAAAATTTCTCATCAATCTTTATTAATTTTGTTTTATTTATTATTGAAAAGCCTAAATATACAATGTATATGTATTCAATGTATATTTATTGCTATGTAAGCAATAAATCACTCAGAAACACCAAAGTCTGCTATCTAGTACTAGTATTTATTAGCTGTATCAGTTACCACTTTCCTAATTTCAGCAATATTGCAACTTTTACATGTACCCACAAGTACCCACACACTTATCATCAGTAAAATGTTTCCTCTGAGTCAAAAGTAAGGACTGTATGTTCATATTTTTAATTTTCATAGTACATATTGCTTAGAAAATCAAGCAACTGACTTTTTTATATTTCTGCAGAACAAACATTTCCTTAATGCAGATTCACCATTACACTGAGGTCTAGTACAATATAACTGCACCACACATCGAGAACACAGTCTTTCTCAACAGAGATGTTGTGAAACATTTAAGAATACTGAAGTCTACACACATCAGTAAGCCTGCTAAAATTGAAAAGAGCTCCTTACTTATGCAAAAACAAGCAGACGCATAAGTGTTTGCAGGACAATTTTTAATTTCTCTTCATGGATATTGGACAGATCCTTTGCACAGGGATGAACTTTAGTCAATAATATGATAAACAACAACAGCACACGCTGCAGGAATGTGTTTTTCACTCCTGGAATTTTCACTCCTGGAAAATTAACTTAAGTAATGTTAGTTGTGGTCTGATTGGTGACATGTAAAACCTTAAATCTCTTGAGATATATCGCATTATAGAACAATGTCTGCAAGTATTTTACATCAGCCTGCTGTTTTCATGTGTTGTGTAGGACATGTCAAGACTTACACTTAATAAAATGTTACTACTTTGGTTCATTTCCCCCCAGAAAATATATTGTCTACGTTTTCAATTTAAAAAGATGTTTTCAGATATCTATAAGTTTTTGCATTTTCTTCTTTTCTGCCTGATTTCCAGTGTTTTGGTCGTCCTCAAGTCTGGCTACAATAAAGGCAAATCTAAGAACTATTTTTGAATACAGTCTTCAAATTTGTAAAATTCTTTGTAACTGACTATAAACATAAATTTAAATAAATATTAATATAAATAAATCTCTGTATCCTGATTTAATAGTCTATCTTGGTCTATCTTATCACCATATTCATGATGTCAGAATTTCAATATTCAATATTCATCTTTTCTCTCCAAACTCATTAACTGCTTTTTAAAATATGAATTACAATATTCAGCATTTTTCTGTTATGGTACAGAAGTCGCAAGACTTGTTCCAAAATTTACTGAATGTAATAGATATATTTTCCTGGGCCTCAAGAGGGGGTTTGAATCAGACCTTTAATTAGAGCCAGAAATTAATTTTAAAAGAGTTTTTTTATTTCATACCTCACCAGGAACTTCTGTCTAAATAGTAATTTTCAAATTGTTCCATTATTAAAGCCTAAACCGGTTGCACCTGTTTTCCCCCAAAATAAATAAACAGCTCATTCATCTAATATAATTTCTTTCTAATATTTTCTTCAAAGGTAAATTAATCAGAATAAATTTTTAATGTGGCATCTTACTTATTTCTGTGAGTGCTTGAACTTCTCTGCCATTTTTCAGCACTTTCACCTTTGTCTCCTTTGATAAACTACCATTTAATGATGTCTTAACAGGTTGTCATGGTTTTACCACTAGGAAGTGTGGTACTGACAAGAGATGTCCGAGAGAAGCCACACACACCCAAAAAAGAAAACGCGCAAGTAACAAGGTTTATTTCACACACACAGAAAACCAACAATAAAGCACAAAGACAGACAAATTACGCTCTCCCAGACCCTGTGTCTGGATGGGAAAGCTCTACGATAGTGCCGGCTTTTCTGCTGGGGCTCCTGAAGAGACGCCGGGATAATTAGAGAAGGACCGCGACCTCAGCTCTCCCGGGTCCCGTGGCTGACCAGGAGGGCTCAAAGGTAGCGCCGAGCCTCCACCCAGCTCCAGTGCTGATGGAAAGATATGGTCTTTAATCCATGCTGTAGCCGCTGAAGTCGCTAATCAGCCCTCGTGCGCGGGCCAAAACTCATCGCGGAGACCAGCAGCGATGTTGCCNGGGGGGGGGGTGGGGGGGGAACTGCTTTAGGTTTAACCCACAACACAGGTCTTCATAAACAGAAAAGGGATTATATCCTTTGCTCATTTCTCTTTAAAAAGTTGACACACAAATTTGTAGTTTTGATATTCTGAAGGTAAACTAAACGTCTTACAAAAAGGCTTACAAAAAGAACAAAGGTAGTATCAGGTTCCATGGTAGTAATATAAAATAAACTTTGACTTCTATTTTTTCATGAAGAATTCCTGATGCCAGATTTTATGATATATTTACTGGTTCTTCCCATTGTCTAGATTGAGAAATATGAGCATATATTTATATGTGTTCATATTTTTCGTGCTGCTATGCAAGATATACTTGCTGTTTCATCTGAAAAATGTGACTTCTTGTGATAACATGACCATAGGATACAACCAGGTATATTAACACTATATACATATACAAAACTGCCATATCAGAAACCGCATTCTTGTCTGATACACTAGCAGAACATATACGTCAAAAAGAATAGTACACAATTGTTTAGGGTTTTTTGCTGGTTTTTTACTGTGCTGTAGCTTACTGTTGCTATGAGGCAATTTTATGATCAGGAGGACCCTGTTTTTAAAAAACTGAAATCAAGTTAAGAGGAAATATAGAGTGGGAAGTGGAGAAATATCAAAATATGCCCATGATAACAATAAGCAATGTCCTCTGTCTAGTTGCTGATGCAGAAAGAATGTGTAGAAAGGATTGCATATACAGAAAAGGATTCTATAGCTTTATAATGTGTCTATTATATAAAAGAAGATAGATTTTAGGTAAGATTGGGTTCAGTGTAAATTAGTAAGCTAGTAAGATCAGTGTTCCATGATGAGATAGATAGGATGAATAATATTCCTTAGTGTGTGGGGAAGTCCTAAATCACAGAATTAAAGACTGCAAACCCCTGCAAAGTTACTGTGTTTGTAGGTTAGAATCCCTATATTCCAACAAATACAAGCTTCCTCAGCATGTAAAATTTATTTCGTTGCTTAAAAACCCCATATAGAGACTAGCAAGGTTGTGTAAACAAAATTCAGTACTAAAAATTGAAAAAAGGACAATGTTCATATCCAATACAGACCTTAAAACATGGGGAGGAGGGGAGAAAGGAAGCAAAAGAAATGGTTTGTTATTGCAATGGAATACGTAAACCATAAACCAAAAATAGAACAAGCAAGCTCTGTGATCATTCACATTGCTTTTCTTTTCTTCCTTTTTGTTCTCTTTTGAATTTTTTGGTGTACACCATGATGTTTTAACACAATTTTGATTACCCTCCTTACGAATGAAAGGGGTGATCATATTACTTTAAATATTCAAATATGAATTCCAGAAGGCTCTTTAAGCAGAAAAAGAGAAATAGAATAATCCCAATATATTGAGATATTGTAGAAAGTGAAATTGACACAATGTATTAACATGCAGAGGAAGGACTACTAGATAATAATCCACAACCAGATGTACCACACTACGGAAATATTGCTCAAATCAAATGACAGCTATATGTGATGTTTGTCATAACAGACACTGTACAATTTTAGCTGATACTTCTGTACCAATGGATAAGTAAATGGCACACATATAAATGGGAATAAAATAGCGATGGAGACTTTCTACCCCCTTCAGGGGAAAAGTGTATTTTCCTCAAATATTTCATTAAAGAATATGTAGGCCTTTATTTTCAAAACAATAGAAATGTTGCCCAGACATTTGAAGTTTGATGGATGAATACAATGATTTTTGTACATGTTTTGTACTAATAAAAATTTCTGAAATACCAGCTGTATACAAGTATATGTAAAGAAGTAGAAGAATGACACTAAATTACTGCTCTACCATCTTAATTTTCATAACTCTCAAGCCATGACATACTGCATAGACTAATGCACTACTGTACAATATTGATTTCTGCCATTTATCTGAAACTAGGAAGAAGTGAAACACTGAATATCATTTAGTTAATAAGGGAATCATCTTAGTTGTTCTGAAGAGGTGATTTCTGAACAGAAAAAACCCAAATTGAATTTATATTCAGAGTTGCTAAGGAATTAAATTAGACTGTTGCCAAGGTGAAATAATACCTGAAAATTCATGACATACATCATTCAAATATTTCTGTAGTCTGATTTTCCATTTTGGCTCAGTCGTCTGAATACACACCTACTGTTGCTAAGGACTGGTGCTGTTGCCAGGTGAAAATGGCCTGTATTAACCTGCCACAAATATATAAATATGTTGATAGAAGTGTGCTGATAAGAGGTAGAAGAAACATGTCTTGGAAAATTGGATGATATATTATTTCTTATCCAAGACGTAACAGTAAAGTGACTTTTCCTATTCTTTGTATGAACTTTAAATCCATAAAAGTGTCAGTAAAGTACCTGACAATAATGAGAGTAATATTAAATGAACATTGTGTTCTGTAGGATATAAATTTTAATCAAGCATTCAATATAACCTATAAAATCGTTACTGAAGGGATATAACTGAAGTCAGATACCTCTGTGTGTAGCTCAGACTAGCAATGACATATGATCTTTGCTCCTTTATCTTTAAAATGGATTCGGTCAGGCTGTTCTTTAATGTTATGAATTTTGAGTACCATCTCAAAAGCAACTAAGGATATGCTTCAAGTAAAATAATGAAATAGATACTTTTAATGCAAACGAAAAAGTTCTTTAATTGCTGTGTGTCGTGTATGTTAATAGGCATCTTCTTTTAGGTGTTAGTTAAATTGCGGTCTAATGCTCTTCGTAGTATTTCTAATAATATTCCTTAGAATAATCTTGCTTGTAAAATCTTGTAATTCTTAGTCATTTCAGGAAGCAGTTCCTTGTTAATAAATCAAACAGAGAAAGGAAACCAGAAGAAATCATTAGGCAAAACTATCCACACAGGAGGACCTGAAAAACAGTTGCAGTATCCTGTCTTGATAAAGGCTATTACAATACACTACATGCATATAATTTTTGCTTTTGTTTGTCAGTATTGAGTACAAAGCACTTATCTACACTATACTACAGGAAAATCAATTGGATGAAACTATACAGTTAGACAGAATTAGTTTGCACAATGGAATGAAATGGAATGGCGAAGTTATAGCGTTTAGCTTCTTTAAGTTTCGCGTTCTTTAAGATCCTTCCTAGAAGCCACTTAACCATCTTCAAGGCAGCTTTATTCTTGATTTGCTGCACTTTAAAAGAGACTTGTAAAAAGTCACTTAAGAGTATGATCTCTAGGAAACATCTATCTGCTGTTCTACCTAAACTCAGAAGTAACTCTTGAAGTCACAAAAGCTAAGAAAGCACATGACTGCTCTTGTGTTGTGGAAACTTATGTCTTCAGGCTTAGCTTTGACTGACACATCAGTTCTTCTGTGGACCTCAATTGATTTTTTGCCTCACTAAACTTACAAAACTCTGCATAAATTTTCCTTCTCAGCTTGTTCTGTATTCCTATGAATACACTGTCTTCCTGTTCATTTCTTCAGTCAGTAAGCGCCAGCTGTTGGGTCCTGGACCTAGCTAGTTACAAAGACAAAAGCCCAAAGAGAAAGTCACATTTCTAGTGCCATATGCCAAGAGTTCCCCAATTCCAGTAAACTGGACCATTCCAGGTAACATCTTGAAATTCTTGTAACATCTGGAGCCAGAAGATATGCAATTGTTATTTTATTTTCCAATACATACAGTTCAGTCGTAACTCCCTACCCATTTCTCTGAGAAATGATGTTCCCAAAGGGAAAATCTGTTGGGAAGAATAACCCAAGCCATCTAGCTTGACTTTCAGAGATCAGTGGGAGAAATAAGTGCCAGTTTAAACTCAAAATACCTGTGGCTTACTATGAGAAAAGTAAGGAAACTTAAACGGAGAGTTCCTGCTTGGTTCCTCTGTCTTTGATCTGTATGTTATTATATGTTATGCCTTTGTAATATGTAAAAGGAGGCCTAATTCAAATTAAATGTACTTCAGCAACTAGTTGGTGTTGTTGTTTATTGTGCTAAGTGTAATATTGCAATACAGGAGATCTAAATAATAATGTTACAGTGAATTCAGTAGTCTACTAAAAAGAGATCCCAACAGATAGAATAAGATGATAAAATGCCTGGAATAATGTCATGGATAATTTTAGCATTTGTGTGGAAAAAGAAAGAATTTGCTATTGTATATGAGTGTTCACAAGTAAATTTTATAAATTTTAGAATTTGGCTAATTAGAGGAAGAAACAGAACTACTACTAAATGAAAATTTTGTAAGCAAGAGACACTGATGAAACAAACACCTTTGTGTCTGTTTCATTTGCTTTCTGGTAAGGCTCCCATATTCCATGGGATACAAAAAGATAGTAAAGTCTACACAGTCAGTCAGTCAGTCAGTCAGTCAGTCAGTCAGTCAGTCAGTCTCTGACCTATGAAAACACCTAAGAAGATTCATTCAGGTAGTCAAAATAAATATGTAATTCCACAGGTGCTAAGATAACTAGGAAAGTTCATGATTCCTTATAAGGTTTAACTAGATCTTCTAGACAGTCCAGTATTGTTTTCTGTGTTTTCTGGAACTGTGAACCTCACTTGAGATACATGTGGAAACCTGGAAACTCCCTTTTATTTTGATACTTGCTTCTCTGCACAGCTGCTTTTCAAGCTTCTTGCTTTATTCTTTGGATACACTTTGAAAATAGTCATCAAAACAATCTTAAAGAGAACTTCTAATAAACTTGGTAAATCAGTACTGCACTAAATAGCATTCTGAAATGCTAATCTACTTGGAGATTACTGTATCCTACATATTACCCTATGAAGAAGGAGACAAATCATATGTAGATCCTAAGACCTTCACTTTCTATTACTCATAACCATCTGATAAACAATCATGGAGGGCACTATGTTTACAATGAAGATTCAGAGAAATTGCTCCATTCTTCCAAATCTTTTACCTAGAGTATGGAAATAGGATGGAGTAATGGCATTTGTATGAGAGATCTTAATGGAAAGAAGATCCATCATCACAGAAAATGGTCATCCATCTATGTCCTCTATCTTCAAAATATAAAATTTGACTCTTTTCCCTACTTTTTATGTATTCTTCCTGCTTTCAAGATAGTGGTGGAGGAGCTCTGTTATGCTCTACAAAATAGCAAGGGGCTATTACAGAGAGAATGATGAAGAGTTTTGTTGTATTCTTTTCTGAAAATACTGTGATAGTACACATAACATCTTTTCTTCATTCTTCTGGCACAGAGTAAGCCACTGAGTTCTGACAAGACAAACACATATCTAATGCATTTCTATATACATAAAAATATGTATGAATGATCGAATAAAACACCAGACATATGGAATGGCAGATTTTCCATAGCAGATGGAGACAGAGTTCAGGGAGATCTCATTGTAATCAGAAAAAGGCCACCCCAAAAGGTTTTCAGTTCCAAGGGAAACGTTGAAAGCAAGCAAGACATTTGAAATGTGTAAAATAAAGAAACTTCTGGTTTTACAAAATAAACAGTAGGTATACTACAGTAATCAACCAATACAGTAACCACTCCCAGAAAATATATAAAGAGAAAGTATTGTTTTCTAACATCCATAGTGAAAACACCTAGCTTGATAAAAAGACTGTATTGGGTCTGTCTGAGAAGGAGCCCATTTCCCCATAGCAGCCTCATAGTGCTGTGTTTTGCATTGGTGACTAGAAGGGTGTTTTGACTACTGCTGAGCACAGCATTGGGACTGTAATGTTCCTTCCCCAACAGGAGGAAAGATCCTGGGAGGACTCACAAGTAGACCAGCTGACCCAAACTCACTAAAGGGATATTCCATACCATGTGACATCAACTCAGATATATAAGCTAAGGAAAGGAGCAGGAAGGGGGAAAAAAATTCACTGTTCCAATGGCTGCCCACTGAGAAAATACTATGCTTGTTGAAGCCCTGCTTCCTGGGACATGGCAGGACATCACTGCTGATGGATAGTAGAGATTAGATTTGTGCTTCATTTTTGCATGCACAAACTTTGTTTTTCTTCTGGCAGACTGCTTTATCCCAACCCATGAGCTCCCTTTGCCTGGCTGGGAGGAGGAGAGGGGGTTTAGAGTGACTGTGGGCACCTGGTGTCCAACCAAGATCAACCTGTTACAAAGACATAACAGAGAAATTCTAAAGGGATGATTTCCCTCTTCTGGCTTGGTAACCTAGTGTCATCTAGAACTGAAGTGTCCCAGTGCTCAGTTTTATATAAATAATTCCCACTTGTAAGGAGAAAAATGTTTTTATATTGAATTTCTAGAAAACCATACTCTTTTGCTCTAATTTCCTTTCCTGCCGTAGGATTTTACACTCAATTTATCAGGCAATTAAAACTCAAATCAGCTGTCATATAGCAATTATGCTATAACGGGAATATATTGTAAACAAAGGTTTGATTAACTCCTCAGCATGGCAGTAAAAAGTGTAGCTGGGGTCTATGTATCAACCTGATAACAAAATAAAGTACTTCTTCTTTAATTGCCCTCTCTGGGGAACAGAGGAAAGGATGGGATGTAATGAGAATAATTTTAAAATGTGGGATAGGTAATAGGTGGTCAATTTCAAACTCTGGTAGGTGACCAGAAACAACTTCTGCCCTGTATCTCTTTCTTTTTGTGTTTTTATTTTTTTTTTAATCACCATAAAATGATTTTATCTTACAATAGTGTCTTCAGAAAAGTTTTATACATTACAGATTCGTGACTAGCACATATTTTCTGTTCATAGTTTGAAGGCAAGGCATAAAGATAAAGGAAGCTTTCATTTTTAAAGAGCATTATGATTCAGATTAATTTCTTAGACAAAATATTTGAGCTCTATTTCTGGATACACATGTTCAGGAAGTTCCACCTGAATATGACGAAGAATTTCTTTATTATGAGGGTTACTTTGTGTTGAAACATATTGCCCAGAGAGGTCGTGGAGTCTCCCTCACCCAAGACATTCAAAACCTGTCCGGATACAAACCTATACAATGTGCCCTAAAATGACCCTGCTTGAGCAGGGAGGTCGGATCAGATGACACACTGTGGTCCCTTCCAACCTGACCCATTCTACGATTCTGACATATGGAGAAATTGATATTCAGGTTGGTAGTTTGGCTTTTCTTGTGATGGCTTCATCATTTTGAAAATCAGCACCAGCCTTCACAGTACTGCATGTCTCATTATATGCAGTTTTGTCCTCCATGGACTTCTCGTATAACTTTCATTCCACAATTCCTTTTAAGATGCTTTCCTGTGGATTTTGCCTGCTATTTTCACATTGGTTTTTGACACAAGCTGTGCAAGTATATCCCAAGAGAAAATTGAATATCAGGTGGTTAGTCTGATACTCAGCAAATTATTCTAATATCAGACTTGTCGTATCTCAGATGCTGTTTTCATGGCTTGAATAGAACTATATAGGCCTATTGTGACTGAAAGGATAATGAAACTTTGCATTTACAAGTACAAATCTATGCAGTTCATACTTTTAACATTTTTTTTCTCTGCTTGTCTTTAGAGTTCTACATAAATCTTCAGAGATCAACAAATTCCAGAAAACAAATTTTGTCTGAAAAAAGAGAACAGAGATTGCATGTGCATAGAAAGGAATTGAAAATGAGGGAGAAAGAGAATAGAAGCAAGAATGAAATGGACTGCATGAGAAATAGGAAAGGGGGAAGAAGGAAATGAGATTTATAGAAGGAAACCAAGTAAAGAAGGGAGGGATTGGGAAAGACAAAGGAAAAAGAGAAAAGAAAAAAGTGAAAGAAAGTGGAAAAATAACTGTAAGGATGGACAGAATGGAATAAAGTGACCAAACATTCTTTAAAGTGTGAGACTTCTTTACATATACACTGGTGTAGTGGTTTGTCGCTGGCTATATGCCAGGGACCCACTAAAGCCAATCTCTCACTTCGTGAGTTAAGGACCGTGAGAGATCCCTTACTGATCACCATGACAGGCAAAGCAGACTCCAAATGGGGATATTAATTAAATTTATTACTAACAAGATCAGAGCTTAGGAATGAGAAGCTTAAAAGACACCTTTCCTCCCCCCACTGCCCTGCTTTCTTCTTCGCATCGTACCTCCCTCCCCACCAGCGGTGCAGGGAGACAGGGAATGGGAGTTACGGTCAGCTGTTGTTTTCTGCTGCTGCTCAGAGAGGAGTCCTTCCCCTGCATCCTGTGGGGTCCCTTCCACAGGAGACAGTCCTTCACAAACTGCTTCAATGAGAGTCCATCCCATGGGCAACAGTTCCTCAGACACTGCTGCCACATGGATCACGTTCCACAGGGTGCAGTTCTTCAGGCACAGGCTGCTCCAGCGTGGGTACCCCACAGGCCACAAGTCCCACCAGGAAAATCCTGCTCCAGCATGGGCTCCTCTCCCCACAGGCTACAGGTCCCTGTCAGGACCCTGCTCCAACATGGGCCTCCCATGGGGTCACAGCCTCCTTCCAGCATCCACCTGTGCCAGTGTGGGCTCCTCCATGGGCTGCAGGTGAATCTCTGAACCCCTGTGGTCCTCCATGGGCTGCAGGGGAACCTCAGCTCCAGCACCTGGAGCACCCCCTGACCCTTCTTCTGCACTGACCTTGGTCCCTGCATTGTTGTTCACGGTTCTCACTCTGCTCTTCTCTCACTTCCATCTTATCTAATCTTTACTTTTTTTTACNAAAGGAAAAAGAGAAAAGAAAAAAGTGAAAGAAAGTGGAAAAATAACTGTAAGGATGGACAGAATGGAATAAAGTGACCAAACATTCTTTAAAGTGTGAGACTTCTTTACATATACACTGGTGTAGTGGTTTGTCGCTGGCTATATGCCAGGGACCCACTAAAGCCAATCTCTCACTTCGTGAGTTAAGGACCGTGAGAGATCCCTTACTGATCACCATGACAGGCAAAGCAGACTCCAAATGGGGATATTAATTAAATTTATTACTAACAAGATCAGAGCTTAGGAATGAGAAGCTTAAAAGACACCTTTCCTCCCCCCACTGCCCTGCTTTCTTCTTCGCATCGTACCTCCCTCCCCACCAGCGGTGCAGGGAGACAGGGAATGGGAGTTACGGTCAGCTGTTGTTTTCTGCTGCTGCTCAGAGAGGAGTCCTTCCCCTGCATCCTGTGGGGTCCCTTCCACAGGAGACAGTCCTTCACAAACTGCTTCAATGAGAGTCCATCCCATGGGCAACAGTTCCTCAGACACTGCTGCCACATGGATCACGTTCCACAGGGTGCAGTTCTTCAGGCACAGGCTGCTCCAGCGTGGGTACCCCACAGGCCACAAGTCCCACCAGGAAAATCCTGCTCCAGCATGGGCTCCTCTCCCCACAGGCTACAGGTCCCTGTCAGGACCCTGCTCCAACATGGGCCTCCCATGGGGTCACAGCCTCCTTCCAGCATCCACCTGTGCCAGTGTGGGCTCCTCCATGGGCTGCAGGTGAATCTCTGAACCCCTGTGGTCCTCCATGGGCTGCAGGGGAACCTCAGCTCCAGCACCTGGAGCACCCCCTGACCCTTCTTCTGCACTGACCTTGGTCCCTGCATTGTTGTTCACGGTTCTCACTCTGCTCTTCTCTCACTTCCATCTTATCTAATCTTTACTTTTTTTTACTTCATTCTTAAATACGTTATCACAGACACATTGCTATCACTCCTGATTGGTCTGGTTGGCCTGGTCGCGAGTCCGGCCTGGAGCCAGCTAGCATTGGCTCTGCTGGACATGGGGGAAGCTTCCAGCAGCTTCTTGAAGAAGCCTCCACTACCAAAACCTGGCTATAGAAAACTCAATACAAAATTATGAACAGCGAAAAAGATCAAGAGAAAGATAAGAAAAAGAAAGAACACTTTGAACTGAAAAAAGAGGAAAAGATAGACAATTACAGTTCAGCTAAAGATGAACTTCAATGACAAAATATTGCAATTAATCCATACAATTTTATTTTGGAAAGGGAGATAGTTGTTTCAAATTAAATCAAATTAAAGTCCAAATGCAATCAAATAATTAATACTTCTTAAATCCAAAACATTTATTTAGCAAGCCATGTCCCACATAGTGCAACAAAGCTATTAAGAACTTGTTCTCAATGCAGCATCTCAGGAGTCAAAAAGTTTCCAAGATTGCAAGGAGGAAATATTTCTTATTGCACTACTAGTCTCTCATTCTAGTCCCCACTATGAGTCTCTAACAGAGATTTGCCCTTGTTCATATCAAATGCTGCTTATTTTGCAAGGCCTTATTTTTATCCTACTGCTACAAAATCAAGGTATTACAGGGTTTGATCCTGACACCTGACTGGATTGACATCTCTGTCAGTGACCTGAGTAAGAAGATGGAGAGCACATGCAACAAGTCTGCAGAAGGACCGGTAAACTGCTCTGTAAATAATGACATAAACATAGAAAAAAGGTTAAAAGATAATATACAATATTTAAAAAATGTGAATACTAAGCTAAAGGTATCATATTTCAGTATCTTGCTCTGCTTTTCTATAAAGTTACTGCTTTATGGTTCATAGACTGTTTCACAATTTTTCCTTCATAAACTTTTGCTGTGTTTTTGTATTATAAGTAGAATTCTTATTTGGAAGAATTTAATAAAGTAATGATTGTTCAGTAAAGGCCGTGATAAGTGAGTAATATATTTTACATCAGGCCATTTTGAAATTCCAGCTTATCAGTGTAGCTTTCAATATTTTATTTATTCACTATTATTTTTTTTCTTAATTAGCAGGGTTATTTCTTTGCTTCAGTTGATCAGTCAGATTTATACATGAATTGAAAATTCAGTTTTCTTAATTCAAAGATACCAGCTTGCATCAAGAAATCTTCTGTGAATAAAGGATGCTATACTGTTTATTTACTCTTTGCTTCTCCCCAGAGATGTACAGTTGTGATTAAGAAATAAAATGACTTTGCTCTTTTATCCTTACTCTAAGTTTTTTTGGTTTTTTTTTCTATTTTCTCTTCTTAAAAGTAAATAATACCTCAAATTACATTGTGAGTCAGTCCAGGAGTTTCTAAGATTTCAAACTGATTCCTATGTTTATTTCTTTATTATTATAACCCAATTCAGAAGGACCAAGAAGCAAATCCAAAATATATTCACTTACAATCAAAGGAGAATTAAACAACAGCAGAATTTTCTTTAGCACTTTACAGATGCTTTTCTCTCTTTAAAACTAAAGCATAAGAAATTATACATATGCAGTGTAAAAGTGTGTTCTAAATGAAGCATTTAAAAAGTCTTTAATACTAGATTTAAAGGTAGGTGGTTACTTGAAATAAAGCCCCGCCTTTCATATTCATGCAGAAATGGTTACCTAAAAACTGTCATTGTGTCATTAATCCCTG
Organism: Neodrepanis coruscans; assembly: GCA_013400695.1. NCBI lineage: Eukaryota > Metazoa > Chordata > Aves > Passeriformes > Philepittidae > Neodrepanis > Neodrepanis coruscans. The sequence continues at coordinate 21,236 of VYZS01052334.1, read as the reverse complement.
AAATCAACAACTATGCCCGAAGAACTGAAACCTCGTTTCAAATGAATCAACTAGAAAATAAGTAGCACCTAAAACTCTCAGTGCCTCCTATGATTGCATGATTCTATCCTGAAAGCAATTATATATATATATATATATATAATTATCCCTACTCAATTACTGTGTTGGTATTAAAGAAAACTAGACATTTTCCCAAACATACTAAAGTGAATGCCTAAAACGAGTTCCATGAGACCTCATTTACTGCTGCTTAGGCATACTGAGACTGACCATTTGCATGTATAGTTTTACATAAGGGAACTATAGCATGCTACAGTTTTACAAAAATTCACAAGTGAAAATCTAAGTGAAGGCCTTCTCCTGACATGGGAGCTGAGATTAGTTGTAAACTGCCAAAGAACACAGAGTATTGGGTTACCGAATACAATTGTTTAACTTTACTTTCTAAGTTTCCTGAATAGCTGAGTCAGTAGAAAATACTATGAAAGCAGAACAGATTTTTCTAGAATTTCTTGGGAAATTCCATACAATGGTTTGAGGCCTTAAAAAGTATCTATTCACCTCTTTGTAAGTATTCAATATTTATGTTTCATATGTTAATAATAAAAATCATGGGGCAATGTTATTTACACAATTGAATTGCTCTACACAGCAGTAAAAAATAATGAAAAAACTCTGACTTGGCAAGTCTATGATGTAAATTCAGGGTAAAAATACTGGCTCTATTCTGCTATCACTCACCATGCTAATAAAAATCTCAACGATTTAGTAAAAGCAGCAGCAGCAGCCAGAGAGAAAATAAAAGCACAACTAATTCTCTAGGCCACAGCACCAGCTTCACTGTTCATGGCCCTGCACTGCCTCTGGGAGCTGAAGCCCAGCTGCAACCCTTACATTTCAACTACAGTGCAGTTTGAGTCAAGAGGAGCTGCTTTTCTCTAGTAACAGCCTGTGGCCAGGGTCAGCCTCATGGCTGAGAGAAGGGAACCCTCCATGCACCAACACTGCCGTGATACTGGGATCCACAATGGCGTCTTGGCAACTTGACTGCTTTTTGGGCAACATAGACTTCCAGGGTTTTGCTTTGCCTCTGTTATCCTCTGTTTTTTGCCTCACTGGGAAGGGCTTTAAACTATGGGAATTTTGTCGGCCATAGTATTTTTCATTTGTTTTCCTAGGGAGAAGGTTGGGGCAAAACATATGTTGATCACATTTTTTGTCTGTGTATAAATGGGGATGAGAAGAGACTAGGGCTGATCTCATTCTGCTGCTGATTTGGGCTGTTCTGTTTATATTGTTGTTGCTGCTATATTTCTTGTCAGTAAACTTATTTTTCACTTATATCTTCTTGCATTTTTCTCTCTGTATTGATGAAAAAAGAAGTTTTATAAAAGAAAAGAGACTTAATTTATTAGAATCTAGATACAGGAAGTCTAAAACATTCAGTTTTCAAAGAATACTTTCTACTTTCTACAGATTAAAGAACTGTAGCAATGGTGAACTTCTACCAAATTAATAGTAAGGCAGCAACAAGTTTTTTCTAACCTCATGTATGTAATTGGCATAAGAGTTGATGAATGTGAAATAACAATCAAAGAGTTTCATCAAGTGTGAAACATCTCAATATTGTTTCCTTTGTCTTTACAGATTCAGATGTCAACCATAAGCCAAGAAATGCTGAACTGCCATATAACACCCAGTGTTCCTAGTACTTACCTCCAAGTTGTCATGCCAGTCACTTCACAATGTTTACCTTACAAAAGGTATGAAATTCAATTCCCAAACCTTGGAAATACAAGGGCTGTATTTCCAAGAGCTGAACCTCTCTGATGGGCTTAGCTAATGTGGCCTTGTAAAAATTCAGTGAGGATTCTTTCACTATTGGAATTTTTCCAAAGTGAATGTGCATCCTTATTCAGCATGTGGTAAGGCTGCATGAATCCTCTTACTTAGGGCAAAGAATATGCAGCTTCCACCATAGCCTGAATTTTGCAGTGTTTCTAGTTTATATTTTCACAGTAACTTTTCATATCTCACTCTGTATCCTGCTTTTATTTTAAATGTTTGAGATGCAGCATGCTCAAAAAACAGTCATTTTTTTGTAGTTAACCCTCTGCTCTTCCATATTGCCATCCTCATAACTCTGGCTGATATAATGGGACATGTTAAAAGACTAAATGAAAAGCCTTTCTATGCTCCACTTAATTGAGAGAGTGAAGAAAAAAACGAATGAACAAGATTGTGGAGTTTTGGGGATTTTTTTCTTTCCTACATGAACAGTACTAAGTTGCCAGATCAGATCTGAGAAACAAAGAAATCCTGATTGAATAATTTTTACAAATTATTTGGTTATGTGCTTGAAATTACCTGAAGAAATTAATGAATTTAGAAATTCAAATTCCATTAAGTAGCTTTTGAATTTATTGCTAAATCTAATCAGAAATGTTCCTGATTTATATAAACATACCTTCTTACAAATGTCTATTTATAGGAATCAGAAAACCCACAAGAATAAATCTGAATAGTTTTCTTTACCTTTACTATTGTGTTGTGTGATATGGAAATTTCAACTCAGTTTTAAGAATGGAACTGACACTTTCATAATAAAGAAGTGTTTACACTATATTCACATTTCAATACTGTAGTGCTTTACTTTGTAAGCTTTAATAATCATCTCTCTGAACATTGCCAGAGTATAATAATCCCTAGTATTTAAAGGAGAAATGGCATAGTGTTTTATCAGAACCTGCCTGGTAAGTTAGCATTTGGTGAGAACTGAAAATGGAGTTCAATATTTTACAGCAGCAATAATTTTAAATATTTTTCAGAAACACAAAAATCTACTGCAGTAAATTTCTAAGATGTAGCTGTTTCATTCAAAAAACAGGACAGAGAATAGAAGTTACATCTTAGCTATTTGGAGGCACAATTTTCTGTTGCAGAATGAATTTTTTTTTTCCTAATCCTAATTTTTCCTAGTAATTGAAAAATGAAGTCCTCATTATCAATTGCATTTTAATATGAACCAAGGATATTCACAAAGAAGTGCTACAATGGAATGAGATCAACAAGATTTGACGTTTAGTTTTAACATACTTTTTTTTCTATAGTTACCTGTTTTTCTCACAAAGCCAGCAAAGTAATTCCAACTTTTTTCTCTTAAAAAAAAAAAATCTGCACGCATTTTTCAGTATTTGAAGATACAGAAGGGCAGTTCTTACTGTATATGAAAATTGGGTTGTTTTTTTCTAAATTAAAAGATATATACTGCTCATGGCAATGTTACCCATAATAAGATTTCTTATCACTGATTTGCTAGACTCAACCAACACGCTGCTGGCTTTCCAGGAAAATGCTATTGTGTTTTAGGCATCTGGAAAACTCAGGAACCATGTTCTGCATTCTATAAGGAAAAACTTTGAAAGTGTCTTGGTAACAAAAGCTATTCAAAAGATGCAAGTTTAAATAGAAATTAGGGTTTCGTCTCTCAAAAATGCCAGTTGGATCAACACCCCAACTGAAAGTACTCAGGATGAGCAACAAACAGGACAAGGTGGAAGTCTTTATGCAGCACAGTTGTCATCATGGAAACATGGTGTCATGACTCACAAAACCAGAGTGCTGCAGTGGATGACTATTAAACACTTCAGAAGGGATGGGCAAGGAAAGAGGTGATGGAGTAGCCCAGTATGTTAGGAAGTGTTTTGATTTTCTAGATCTTTGATGATGATGATGATAAATTCATGTGCTCATGGGTAAGAATCAGGGGAAAAGTCAGTGAGGCATCTACCATGATGGGAGTCTGTTATAGAGTCAGGGTGTCAAGGCAGATAAAATGTTTTATAAGCTGCTGCGAGAAGGGAATCGCCTCAAGTTCTGTCAGGGCAAGTTTAAATCGGATATTAGGAGAAATCTTCATTGAAAGGGTTGTCAAGCACTGGAACAGGCTGCCTAGGGAAGTGATTGAGTTGCTATCCACAGAGGTATTAGAAGATGTTGTGGGCTGACAGATAAGGTCATAAAAGGAGAGATAAATTTCTGATGGTTTCCTGGAAGACCCCAGCATCTGGGGAGACATTCCTAGAAGCTGACAATCCTCAGTGTGAAACAGGATTAACTGAAGAATGGGGTGATCTGGAGATATCACCAGTCTTTCTTCCAAGGCTCCTAAAGGCATGAAGCCAGTCATGATCCTTGTACCTCTCTCATTCTTTGTCTATCCTAAAGCTATAGTCTAGTCTAACACCCCAAAGTTTTGTTTATTTTGCATGACTGTCACTCAAACTTGCTTAAGAGGGAAAAAATATAATAAGAGACTGGAACCTAGAGAAAAAATGGGGAGAAGTTCTATCCATATTCACAGAGGTAACTGATGAATGCCTCTCTGTCCCTCCAATCCACTTGGTACACCTGTGGATGAGTGGTCATTAATTAGGTTTGCGTTCCTTTTTTTTTATACTTAATACTTTGCTTTGCTCTAGGGTGGCTGTATCACTGTTAAGTTTTGTTTTATTAAGTATGTTCTGCTGTTTAGGTTGTTTTAATTTTGTTGTACAATTAAGTTTGTTTTGANCTTTATGCAGCACAGTTGTCATCATGGAAACATGGTGTCATGACTCACAAAACCAGAGTGCTGCAGTGGATGACTATTAAACACTTCAGAAGGGATGGGCAAGGAAAGAGGTGATGGAGTAGCCCAGTATGTTAGGAAGTGTTTTGATTTTCTAGATCTTTGATGATGATGATGATAAATTCATGTGCTCATGGGTAAGAATCAGGGGAAAAGTCAGTGAGGCATCTACCATGATGGGAGTCTGTTATAGAGTCAGGGTGTCAAGGCAGATAAAATGTTTTATAAGCTGCTGCGAGAAGGGAATCGCCTCAAGTTCTGTCAGGGCAAGTTTAAATCGGATATTAGGAGAAATCTTCATTGAAAGGGTTGTCAAGCACTGGAACAGGCTGCCTAGGGAAGTGATTGAGTTGCTATCCACAGAGGTATTAGAAGATGTTGTGGGCTGACAGATAAGGTCATAAAAGGAGAGATAAATTTCTGATGGTTTCCTGGAAGACCCCAGCATCTGGGGAGACATTCCTAGAAGCTGACAATCCTCAGTGTGAAACAGGATTAACTGAAGAATGGGGTGATCTGGAGATATCACCAGTCTTTCTTCCAAGGCTCCTAAAGGCATGAAGCCAGTCATGATCCTTGTACCTCTCTCATTCTTTGTCTATCCTAAAGCTATAGTCTAGTCTAACACCCCAAAGTTTTGTTTATTTTGCATGACTGTCACTCAAACTTGCTTAAGAGGGAAAAAATATAATAAGAGACTGGAACCTAGAGAAAAAATGGGGAGAAGTTCTATCCATATTCACAGAGGTAACTGATGAATGCCTCTCTGTCCCTCCAATCCACTTGGTACACCTGTGGATGAGTGGTCATTAATTAGGTTTGCGTTCCTTTTTTTTTATACTTAATACTTTGCTTTGCTCTAGGGTGGCTGNAGGTGTTTTCCAACCTAGACGATTATGTGAAATATGTATTAGAAAAACATTATGTCTTCTGGAATGGAAAGAAATAAAATAAGCAAGCCAAATCTTGAACTTTCATTTTACTATTGTAACTAAAAAAAAAAATTTCCCATTTTCTGATAACAAACTTGCCTTCCATTGTGGAGTTCCTGCTTTTTCTCGATAATTTTTTAAAAATGAAATAAATATGTGTCATACTTTGATTATACTTTGTCCCATGGCTTTTGCAAAAGCAAGCTTTTTACTCCAAGAAGAAAAAAATTGCAATCCAGAAACAAAACACTGGTGCTGCTATTTAAAATATTCTGGCTTTCTGTTATGAGTGTCTATATAAAATATTCTGGCTTTCTGTTATGACTGTCTATTAGCACAATGATGCAAATTTTGACACAAGCCATGATTACCT
>VYZS01052334.1:1274-11594 GCA_013400695.1 Neodrepanis coruscans | reverse complement strand
GTATTCTTAGACCAGACTTTAGAAGCCATTCTCAAAATAAGAAGAATAAGGCTGGACTTTATAAGGAAACAATCGAGTGTGCATAATAAAGGACAGAAGGTAAGGATGTGAGAAATGTTTCAGACTGTNAACTAAAGCTAATTAATTTTTCTGTTGGTCCAGATTCCTTTATTTTAAGATAACCAAATTTTAATTACAGAAGAGGCTTGAGACCAAATAAGCTTAAGACCAAACACCTTCAGTAAAGTTCAGAAATATGTTGTGAGGGTTAGGCAGATCAGAAGATCAGATAACTAAATAGCCGAACAGAAAAAAAAGCTAAAGTATGAGAGGAAAATATTTCCACCTTACATGATTTTGTTACCGTCTTCCATACTAAAATAAAAAATATGGAAAAAAACACCCTAAATTTATGCTTTCCTGATATTATAAAAGGTGAGGAAACTAAGAAAAGGAAGAAGATGGAATGCACAGAACCAAAGCAAAATGTCATGGCAACCCACCACAAATATTTGTTTTCTACCCCCAAATACTGCTATAAGTGAAACCACATGAAACATTGAACATCTTAATGACTGCAGCAAACTACATCTTTAACATCTTCACCCCTGACCAATTTCATATTTTTTATTTAGCAAATATTATGAGTTTGCGTTCCAATATTCCTTTATCTCATGTAACTAAGTCAACATTTTTATTTAAATTTGTGAATAAAGGTCTTGTTTTAATAAAGAGTATTTTCCATCAATGAAAGCGCATATATTTACAGGAGTTGAGGCACACAGGATAAGACAAATAACAGCCTTGCTATCCAAATCCCATGCCAAAGAAAGTTCTCTTCAAGTTTTCTTCATCTGACTCAAAATATAGAATGAATTCCCAGAAAAAGTATATTGAAATAACAAAATCCAGAGGAAATCCTATTCAAACAGGAATCTGATTAATAATTGCTGGGACACAGATGCTGATCCAGGGTCTTGATGTCCCAGCTAAGGCTTGGACCTGTCTCATCACAGTGTAATGCATAGTATTCCCTTTTAGGAAAATGCACCAATGAGAAAATAACGAACACATCAATTTCAATTAGAAAATGGTTGTGGATTCAAAATATTGTACAGTTTAATCTCATGCATTTAATTTCATGCGTTTTGCTTCATGTCATCAATTTTTAAAAATAATATTTGTTTTTCACCTTTTTAAGCACTGGGCATTTTCATTGTTTTATATCAAGTCATTCCAGGCTAGTGCATTTTATTATCTAAAAGAAGCAATATATTTAATGCAGTGTTTCAAGGGATAAAAAAAACATTCCATTATTGTTCCTTAAAGAACTTGTATTAATTAAACTTCCTGGCTAAATTCTCCTGAAATAATGAGTAAGCCACTTGTTATCATGTTGAATCTCAAATGAAACAGAGAACAGATTTTTGAAAAGGAGGCATTCTGGAAAGTCTACGTAAGAATTTCGGTGCAGAGCCCTTCACCAGCAGTGGGCTGCCCTGGAATTTGAAATGCTGCCTAGTTCTTTCAGGGGAGTATGGTCTGTGGCCAGATTTCAGAATGCCCATATGCCGTACTTTCTGAAGAAGGCCTTAGGAGGCAATCCTAAACTTATTTCCTCCCTTTCGTTTGCTGAGTTGTGAGAGCAACTATTAAAATCTCTATTAAAAGCAGATGTGTGACATTATTCCAGAGACTTTCTCTTTTGAAATGATGATTTTTTTTTCAGTACTCATTTTCTGTCTTATAAGAGAGAAAATATTTCTTATTTCTTATATTTCTCTCATATATGCTGATAAGCAGGATCTGTTTGTTCTTCTTGGTGGTGTCACTGTACCGTGTGAGTCCTCCGACACTGAGCTAAATACCTACAGAAATCAAAAATTCCTCTTTCTTTATGAAGTTGTATTTAAAATCACCGACTGGATGGACACCTTTGACAGAATAAGCAGTGTCCTATGTGTCACCTTCCTCTAAAGATTTTTCTGAAAGTCTAAACTCTGTGTCCAGTGTAGAATCACATCTCTTGTAAATTTAAAAATAGGTATACAGAGGATGAAGATTGCACCTGGGGTACTGCATCCACCTTCGGGAACCCCAAAATAAAAAAGATGTGGATCTGTTGGAGTGAATCCAGAGTAATACAAAGATGATCAGAGGTCTGCAGCACCTCTCCTATGAATATAGGCTAAGAGACCTGGGGTTGCTCAGCCTGAAGAAAAGACTCCTGGGAGATCTTATACCACCTTCCAGTACGTGAAAGAGGTTAAAAGAGAGCTGAAGAGGAACTTATCAAGGACTTTTAGTGACAGGAAAAGAAGGAATTGCTTTAAATTGAAAGAAGGTGTGTTTATATAGATACTAGGAAGAAATTCTTTACTGTGAGGGTGGTAGAACATTGGCATAGGTTGCCCAGAGAAGTTGTGGGTGTCCCATCTGTGAAAGTGTTCAATGGCATGTTGGATGTGTCTCTGAAAAGCCTGGTCCAGTAGAAGGTTCTCTGCCCATGCCAAGGAGATTGGAATTAGGTTGTCTTTAAGGTCCCTTCCAGGGTAAACAATTCTGTGAATTGTGGTCTGTCCTGCATTCAGCTAAATGATGTCTTGCATTAAAAGCATGGTTTTCTCTTTTGTCTTTATAGAACTACTCAGTATGGTTTTTGTCTTGGATGAGGGACAGACAATATATTTTCACTTTTTCTGTTAAAGTTATTTTTAACTGCATAAGAAACATTTTAAAAGCCAACATTTTTTTCTGTATATTGTAGGAGATGCTCCTTGTCAAAGGACAAGCCAAGTCAGAAGACATTCAAGCACTATGACTGTGAAGAACAGTATTCTATCCCTCCTACACAAGATTTCTGCAACAGTGGTATGTCCAAAGCAATTGTAAATAAGACTACAAAATTTCCAGTCTTCCCACAGATTATAGAAGACAACGTGAATTTAATAATCAAAAATGTGATACTATCAGGATTTACAATCCTTACATGGGTTGCATTTTGACCATGACTATAGAAAATATTTTTTCTCTGGTTCATCTCAAAAAGATGTGTTTTATAAGTATCTCTTATTAAATAAGAATGAAAACCAGATAAGGTATTACTGCTCTGAAAGCTGCACTCTAGGAGTATTAACCTCTTTTTGCAATTAATTTTGTGTGTGATGAAAAAAATCAGAGTATTGAAGCTTTATTACTGCAAAACAGAGCTAATAATACAATAAAAATTTTGGGGAAAAAAAATTCTTTTATTCTTTCACAACTACTGTTGGCTGTCTTTCCACTATTTTTCTCCCCTAACGACGAAGCCTATGTGAAAGAAATTTCATCTAGCAAAGCAAAAAAAAAAAAAAGTACTTTGATGATTCTTTAGATTGCAATAGCTAAATGTGACTGGAAATGTTGTTCTTAGTAATTCCTAGCAGTAAAGTAAATTCATGTCAAATTTCATTCTTAACATACTGAATTTCTTTTTTCTGGTCAAACTGTCAGTTACACTCTAACTCTCACAAAATAATAAAAGGATATAATAAGGCCAAAAAACAGAATCACATAATCACAGAAACAACTAGGTCGGAAAAGACCTTTGAGATCATCAAGTCCAATCTATTACGTAACACCATCTCATCAACTAAACCATGGCACTAAGTTTAAACAGTTCCAGGGACGGTGACTCCACCACCTGCTTGAACAGCCCATTTCAATGGCCAATCAATCTTTTGGTGGAGAATTTTTTTCTAATATCCAGCCTAAATTTCTCCTGGCACAGCTTGAGATTGTGTCCTCTCATTCTGTCACGGGTTGCCTGGGAAAAGAGATCGACCCCCACCTGGCTACAACCTCCTTTCAGGCAGTTGTAGGGAGCAATAAGGTCTCCCCTGAGTGTCCTCTTCTCCAGGCTAAACACCTCCAACTCCCTCAGCTGCTCTTCATATGGCTTTTGTTCCAGAGCCCTCTCAAGCCTTGTTGCCCTTCTCTGGATGCATTCAAGCATCTCAACATCCTTCCTAAACTGAGGGGCCCGGAACTGGACACAGTACTCGAGGTATGGCCTAACCAGTGCTGAGTCGAGGGGAAGAATGACTTCCCTGGTCCTGCAGGCCACACCATTCCTGGTACAGGCCAGGATGCCATTGGCCTTCTTGGCCACCTGGGCACACTGCTGGCTCATGTTCATCTGGCTGTCGACCCCCAGCACCCCCAGGTCTCTTCCTGACTGCTTTCCAGCCGAGTCTTCCTGNGCAAAGTAAAAAAAAAAAAAAGTACTTTGATGATTCTTTAGATTGCAATAGCTAAATGTGACTGGAAATGTTGTTCTTAGTAATTCCTAGCAGTAAAGTAAATTCATGTCAAATTTCATTCTTAACATACTGAATTTCTTTTTTCTGGTCAAACTGTCAGTTACACTCTAACTCTCACAAAATAATAAAAGGATATAATAAGGCCAAAAAACAGAATCACATAATCACAGAAACAACTAGGTCGGAAAAGACCTTTGAGATCATCAAGTCCAATCTATTACGTAACACCATCTCATCAACTAAACCATGGCACTAAGTTTAAACAGTTCCAGGGACGGTGACTCCACCACCTGCTTGAACAGCCCATTTCAATGGCCAATCAATCTTTTGGTGGAGAATTTTTTTCTAATATCCAGCCTAAATTTCTCCTGGCACAGCTTGAGATTGTGTCCTCTCATTCTGTCACGGGTTGCCTGGGAAAAGAGATCGACCCCCACCTGGCTACAACCTCCTTTCAGGCAGTTGTAGGGAGCAATAAGGTCTCCCCTGAGTGTCCTCTTCTCCAGGCTAAACACCTCCAACTCCCTCAGCTGCTCTTCATATGGCTTTTGTTCCAGAGCCCTCTCAAGCCTTGTTGCCCTTCTCTGGATGCATTCAAGCATCTCAACATCCTTCCTAAACTGAGGGGCCCGGAACTGGACACAGTACTCGAGGTATGGCCTAACCAGTGCTGAGTCGAGGGGAAGAATGACTTCCCTGGTCCTGCAGGCCACACCATTCCTGGTACAGGCCAGGATGCCATTGGCCTTCTTGGCCACCTGGGCACACTGCTGGCTCATGTTCATCTGGCTGTCGACCCCCAGCACCCCCAGGTCTCTTCCTGACTGCTTTCCAGCCGAGTCTTCCTGACTCTGTTCCCAGCCTGTAGCACTGGTGCCCTGATGCCCTTCTTAACAATTTCATCACTGCCGGCAGCGGGTAATAATCAGAGGGCTGAATTGGCTAGGGTAGTCTTCTGGTGATGTCCTGTACCCAGGCCCCAGGGAGGCAGCAGGCTTTCCTGCGGGATAGGTCCTGTCAACATACAGGGCACTCAGTTTCTCTCAGAAGGGAGTCACTTACTATAACTACCCTTGTTTTCTTTTTAATACCAGAGGTTGTAATCCATCTGACAGACAAAGCGTAACTGAGAAATTCTGCAGACAAATTATTTTCTTCGGTCTCATCTGCCTGACCCTCTGGATCCAGGGCCTCATACCTGTTCTGACATAACACCTGAAAAGGTGGTGGGGCACAGGACCTTTTATTACCTTCCTGAGAGAAGATCCATTTCCATTCCCCTGATCTACTATTTCCACCTGAAAACAGAGAAAACCTGGGACTCCTCTGACTCACTTTAAAGGGACTTTTCCCTCTTCTCTGTCCTTGTTTGCATGGTGTGTGTTCAAGCTGAGGCTGGCACAAATCTCCACTCCCCCCACCTCCAACCCCCAGCTGCCTGGGCTTGTGTGTAGGGGAGAGCCATTAACTTGGAATTCAAGGGCCTTAAAACCTAAGCTAGAAGCAACTGAGTCTTCTCCCTGTACTGCACAGGAACTCATGCTTGGTGCCCAGCCCAGGATCTGGCAGGGCAGAGGTCTCCCCCACCAAAAGCTGCATGTTGGTATGAAAAAAATTTGCCAGAAGATAAAACTATAATATGCATTTTTTTCATCACACTTTTTTATTAAATTTAACTCATGAACTATATGTAAGTGGCTATATTTCCATGAAATCTTAAGACCAAATTCATTGCTCTTTGCAGACAATATAATTCCCCTGGTAGAATTTATCATGATAGCAGCAGTACTGACAAACTAGGATAAGCTATTTGTCCCACGCTGGGATAATAAAAGTCCTAGTATAACTCTATTCTATCTTCTGGTACAGAGTTATTATCTTAGTATTTGGGCCAACTTATTGTACAAAAGGAACTCTATCAGGCAGAATTTGAATAAGGCAAGTATGAATTAAGCCAATCTGAGGGTCTTCCTAGATTTAGTATTGAGCAGAGACTTGGCATAACAGTGTGACAACCACAGACAAGAATATAAGTTGTCTCGTTCTAGAGATAGTTGGGGTTTTTTTCTTAAATTAATTTTATAGTTGGTGCATTTCTTTACAAGTTGTGCTATTTCAAAACTATTTATTGTATTTTCAGATTTTCCTTTTGATTCAAAAAAAGCGAATATTCAGACAATTTTAAACATTTTGGAGCTGGGGACTGTTTTTAAGTTTCCTCTGAATGAACCATATTCAGCAGAATATGCTTTAATTTATATTTTCCTTAGCACTGGCACAATTTTACCTGGTGTTGAGTATGAAGTTAGTATCAGTAATTTTGTCTAAATATATTAATAACACAAAGAATCAAAGCATAAGTGGGAATGGCAGAAATACAGCAAAATGATCTTTCTACTTCTTCCAGCAAACTGGGAACTTCTTTGTGTGTTAGCTAAATTCACATACAGTTATTTAATACAAATTTAATCATACTTCCTTCCATAACAAATGATGATTCTACCAGGTATTAAGTATTAATTTTTCATTTTCTGCAGTTTCAAGTTTCTAATACCAAACATCTTTATTGTTGAAGGTTTTTTGTGAGTCTTTGAAACTACAAAGGTGAAAGACTCATACTTCGATACAACAGCCCATTGAGGAAAACAATTCTAATGAAATTCTGTACTGACATACTAGAAAATACAGAGTTCCCCTGAGTATGTTTCCTGAGGTGTCAGAATAGTGCAACAGATATAATGAAATAACTAAACTGTATGCTGTACAGATGTCTGCCAGATTTGAGAAGAGCGGGTCAATGATGCCCACATCATCTTTTGCTTTTTCTGTTTCTGCAGTATGTGAGATTTATTTGCAAAAGAGATAAAGAGCTACATGTATGCAGTCAATGTACTTACACAAGGGAAGAGACTTAGTGACTTTTGCAAAATGTTATATCCCAAGCAAAAATGAGTATTTTTTGAACTTACTAGTTCCACACTTCAGTCTATTGGTTTTACTACAAGTAAGAGTATTTACTTTCTATTGGCAGTAAAAAAGTGAAAAGAAGAGTGAAAAAAATTGCATGGCTTTTTCTCCTTGCTTTTAAACCATACATATTGTTGATGTGGTATAAGAAAATATATAAGTACATTATCTCCTCTTTAGTAGAATGAAACATGGAACAAGGATGATCCTTGTATCATCCTTGTAACATATAACAATCCTGTAGCTTAAATCCTGTATGTTGTTTGGCTCTGAATTCCCCTCAAAATTGCCATCCCCAGCAGCTCTGCACTCTGTTTCCTGCAGCCACAAAATTCAGGTCAAATTCAAGATTCTTCCTGGCTACCTTCCTGCAAAGGCAACACAGGTACTAGTCACAGATGACATACCTGTCATTGATCTTTCTTGGCATAAGATATGGTTAGTGTTGCATCTGCTAGAGAGCTGTTTGCACTGATGCATATGAGTTTCTTCACTTCCATGAATGTCATATTCCTACACAGCCTCTTCAGTTTAGCTGCAGGTGCTATTTAGACTACTACTTTCCCCGTCATACCAGTACAAGGTTGATATTCTTAAATGTATCTCTTTTTACCTTACATTTACTGACTTTAAGCAGTCCGACTGATATTTCATATTATATATGTTGCTGCTGTTATGTTTGTTGCAGCTTGTTTGCATTGTTCAAGATACAAAAAAAGTGAAAATATCAGCTGAAGGCTCAGTTCTGCAAGCATTTACTATTACATGGAGCCATGGTGAGAACAAAAAAATTTACTCACGCTAAGTAAATATGACCAATTTCAAAGGTCTACAGAATAGTATTCTAACATGAAGAGAAAATAATCTTGCTTAAATTCAGAGTAAGATGAATATTTACGAGAAATGTTCTGCATAGTCTAGAATATTTTAGTTGTCACTAAATCTCAGTGAAATGAGCCGTGCTAGATACTAGTAAGTTTTTTACACTGTAGATAAGAATGATATTTTGTATATTTTTAAGTGATATGTCACAGCTAAATTTTGTCACACATAATGATTTCAAACTGGGAGATTAGCAGAATAAAATATTGAGTATTCACTTAGAGATGTTAAAGATCTTAAGATTTTTTTATGCAAAATCTTATTATATTGCATAAGAACTCTGTCTCTTAATCATTCTGTATTTTGTTGACATAGCAAGATCTTGGCAGTGGTGGACCTACAAGGGTGGATTTGGTGAGAATCTGCTAGAAGTTTTCCCTATGTTCAATATAGTCAATGTCAATTGTCTCTGAGATGGACCTGCTGCTGGCCCTGGCTGTGTAGTAGTGGTAGTGGTAGTACTGCAAGGATAAAGGATTTGAGAAGGGGAAAAACACTGCTCACAACAGCAGCTGTAGCTGAAACAAAGGAGTGAGAATGTGAGAAAAAAGCTCTGCAGACACAAACGTCACTGGAGAAGGAACAGTAGTAGGTGCTCCAGGTGTCAGACCAGAAATTACCCTGAAGCTTATGTTGAAGACCATGGGGAGGTGGTGTGTCCCTGCAGCCCATGAAGGCTCACAGGGGAATAGGTATCTACCTGCATCCTGTGGATGACCCCATGTTGGACTAGGTGGATGCCTGAAAGGTGCAGTAACCCCCTGAGAAACCCACACTGGAGCAAGCTCTAGACAGGAATTGTGGTATCATGGAGAGAAAATCCCATTCTAGCACAGGCTTCCTGATGGGACTTCTGATCCTATGGGGAACCTGCAAAATAGCAGCCTCGTCCTGAAGAACAGGTGGAAGGGACCCACAGTGGAACAGTTCAAGAAAAACTGTAGGCCTTGGGAAGTGGANAAGAACACGAATACTGGGAAAAAATGGAAGCTAAAATAATTTTAAAAAGTGGTAGATCTTGTGATAAACTCCAAATGCACTAATCCTTAGACCTTGTTGTGGGTGCTTCATTTCACTGTCACCCTGACAAGACACCACAACAGAGCCAGTGGAACAGGACTGGGAGTTCCATAGCACAAGACCTGGAGACCAGAGCAAAAGAGGTGTCAGTTTAACAACAGGCAGCAGCCTGCTATGTTGATGCTCCATGTTTTCATAGATTAAAAAGAGGAAGTATGAATTTCTTGCAGCAAAATCAGGAATCAGTAAAGTATGAAAATATGAAGTCCTTAACTTTGGAGTTTTTACTGCTAAAAGACAGGATTGAGCTTTTATATAGGCTTTTATATATGAGTCATTCTGTCTCAAATATGGGATGAGTACCCTGGCATATAAACATAATACATTTGTCTATTTGATATCTCTTTTCTGTAGACACACAAAGTATTAAGGTTAAAAAAAAATGCCCCAATGAGATATTATTGATGAGAAAAGAAGTTAATCACTGCTCACTATGTAGATAAAGTGCATTTTCTAAAGCTTAGAGTTTACTTTTGTGTACTATAGGTAGTACTTCTTTCCACATCACCACAGAAAAATCTTCCTATTAGCAGGAAAATTGTAAGGAATTATAATTATTTGTTTAAAAACATAAATGTGACTCAGCTGGAAATATGAGTTAATAAGCTATTTAGACTATTAAATCTTTTGCAGATCCTACATGAATGCACTTTGCAAAGTATAGTTTCGTTATGGTGATTACCTGGTTCTTAAAAATAATATGTAGCTCTGAGCTTCATAAAAGCTTGTAGAGAGTCAACATATGGAAGTATGTAGACTCTGTCTCACTACTACTAACAATATTAATATTATTAAGAACAACAACGACAATAATAATAAAAAATAATAATACTAACGTTCTCCTGCCTTCCTTGTAACAAAGAGCTTCTTCTTTTATTGGTTCAGTGACATATCTGAAAAATGACTCTGTGCCTCTAAATAATGGAATAGATGCATCTATGACCACAGAGACCTTTGAATCACTGATACAAGGTGATTTGTTTACTATATTTTCCCTCTCCTTTTTTTTCTTTTTTTTTTCTTTCTACATTGGATTATTATAGGTGTAACTAATATATTTTATTGTTAAAAAAATTTTTTTCAAAAGCAA
>VYZS01052333.1:18576-37163 GCA_013400695.1 Neodrepanis coruscans | reverse complement strand
TGCCAATGCCAGTGGTCATTTACTTACCCCTCAATCTCTCAGTAACATCATGTACTTAGTTTCCTTACATAGAAAAATGAGAATATTTTTAAAGTGTGACTGAAAAAATAGAATTAATACGCAGGCATAGAGCATGCATGTACTGTAACTCACTCCAGAGGGTATCTGGAGAGAAAGCCTTCCTCTGCATTGTACATTGACAGCCAAAATGAAAACATAAGCCAAAACAAGTTGCTGTTTCATGGAGTATTCTTTACATTCTGCCTCTATCAGAGTGTGGCATTTCAGGATTCGCTCACTTCGGAACCAGTGGCAAAATGCCAATAAACCACCCTGAAAAGCTGGTTTAGAGCAGGACTGATCTTATCAGCCTGTGAACACAGGAGAGACACTCAGGTACCTCATCCAAGTCTTGGGTAATGGCTGCCCCTTAAAGCAAATTCCAAGGAAGCTTGGAGAGGCCAGAAGGGATACTTGGCACAAGAAGCTGACATGCTGTGGGATTCTCACCATAAACCCGAGACAAATTTATCCCAATCTTCAGGTAACAGACTTGGACAGAAATTAAAGAGGCAGGATCATCTGAACAGGAATTACCACTGTACATGTGGATCAAGGCTCGTTTATCTCGTTTTAAATTTTAACATATGTAATTTACACACATGTAAATCAAGGTTAAAAAAAGGAGACTGAAGTAACTCCAGATGTATATCACAACATGAGGAGCAGATACAAACAAATTCCCCAAACTGGTTTGTTCAGCCAAACCTCCGCCATATTCCTGAATTAATATTTTAATGGTTCCAGTTACAAAGTAGAAGTCTGAGAGAAGACAAAAGTGCCTGTCTGAATGAAAGATCCAGACATTTTCCCAGCCTGAAGAAGTTATATTCAAAATCTATCTGAGAAGACTCAGACAGAGCCTGCCTTTAAGTCAGCCATCAGAGCACTTCACAAAAATTGGTATCAGTAAGAGTCAGTAAAAAACAAAAGCTTCAGTTCAAATGTACATCATTTAAATTGACAGAGGGGTGTAGGAAAAATCCAGGGCTGAAATTTCTGCTCTCCCCTCCAATTCTAGTGGGAACATTTATTTTGAAATGAGTCATTTGCATTTTCCAGGCAGTGCAGTTAACATCCAATGAAGGCTGTTCAGAGGACTGTGACGAGACAACCAAAACTAACCACAAATCAAAGAGGAGGTTGTATCAGAACACCACACTCAGAAGCAGAGTCTTTTTTTAAAAAAGACATCAAAAGAAACAAAAAAACCCACCACAAAATGGTGGCAACAACAAAAGCTGAAGACTTAGCACCACAAAAATATCTACTTTCTGATTTTCTGTTCCCATGCAAGTACTGTCAGCAAGGCATCAAATGAAGGGAAGTTTACTGACAATGTACAATACTCTCTTAGCACAACCAGAAACAATTTCTATACATATAAACCCAACCCCCTGGATTTTCAGGGTCTCAAAAGAGTTAAAAAACAATCACTGACTTTTGAACAAACAATTTAAGAAGGGTTTTCACCTCTTGTCTACTTTTTGTAGACATGCTTATATCCAAAAGGTTCATATGAGCATTTCTGACTGTACACAGAAAATGTTGTTTCTTTCAGTGTATCTAAAGATTCAAGTCAGTAACTGACACCACTCCAGCAGAAAGGAAAGATAAATGAAAGCTCTTTTTAAGTTTTTCCTTTTTGATCTGCAATTTGCTGATTTCTATGGCCATTAGCAAGTTAATGATAAGGTTTCTCTCACAAGACAAAATGGAGCCCATGGTTAGAAAACTTAACTCTGGCAGATTAGGGAACGTAACTTGAATTTTTTGGAACTGTATATTCAGGTGACATGGAAGATTCCATTCTACAACATTTTCACTGACAATTTCTTTTCTATCAAATACCCAATGGCTCACATCACAAAGTGGACTTTATTCTGAATTACTGTGACATTACCAGATAGCAAGAAGTTGTTTTATTAAAAAATAAAAATCAGTGCATCTTAAAAGAAGATTTAGTAAATTTGAGAAAAACCCAACAGTCTACTTACTGGGACACTGGGAGTTTTCAAAGCTGGTGGTGCTGGCAAAGCCTCTGATTCTGGCTGGTTCCAGTGTCTAGCATTATACACAGCTTTTGTGGGAGACTAAAAGATAAAAATAAGTTATTTTTTAAGTAAATTACCAGTAGTCATTATACACTTGAAAAATTACTGTAGTATAATGTAGCCAAATCATGAAAATAAGCTTCATTTCCCCCCCTTCTTGTATTCCCAGCTACACAGGTTCTCAATATCATATATTTCATAAAACTAGAGAGACTTTGAAGTATCTGATGGTTTTAAGGACATACAGACCCAGTGGAATGTCAAAAGACATGATATGTACATATTTTAAGAATTTTTCACTTTTTCTCTCTCAAATTTATTCAAAGGCAAGAGGGTCTGTAACCTTCCTACAGACAAGAACAGACAGCTCCGGGGGAAAAAACATGTTGGCAAACACCACGTCAGTAGAAATACGACTAGTTCAGAATCAAACTGCAGAACTAATGTAGACTTTGATGCTTGGAGAAATAGAAACACTCAGATGAAATGCCTTAACCCATATTAATAAATTAAGAAGCCTTTTCTTTTTGTCTTGCTCGAAAATGTGTCGAAGGCAAACCAAAATGCATCAAGATGTACTGTCTTTGAATTTCTGGGAAAAATAATATATTTCTTAGAGAAAGCAAAGACAGAGCTAGATTTCTAGCATTTGAGTTTACCAATCCATTTGTGTAATAATATTCCAAACTAACACACTGCCACAATTTTCACAATTTCCCAATATGCCACGTCAAATAATCTGCACAACCTCCTGCCTCCCCACAGCACTTAGACAGCATTTCAAATGTGGAAAAACATTTTCAAAAAAACCAAGTTTGGCAACAAAAATATTTTTCTGTCAAAATACAACATTTCAACTATTTAACTCAAACGCAGCTCAAGTGCAGCCCACAGAGGGGCTACGTGAGACAAGCCCAGCAGCACCAGCCAGAACAACTGGCTGAACACCACAACATGAAGCATAATGAGGTTTTGCCATGTCAAGGGCTAGAAAGCAGATTTTGTAAGCCAAGGGTTTCTGCATTTCTGTACAGTAAAACTCTACTATGCTGCATCCTTCCATTCTTCACAAGAGAAAGCCCTGACTAACAAAATTTCAAGGAGTATTAGCAGAGTGAAAACCTGAGCTAAATCACCAGTTTCCAGACAAAAGCAAAGCCTCTTTCCCTCCTACAATGTGCTGTGACGTGGCCATGAGAAATGACTTAGATGACCCATGAAATCATGTTTATAAAGCAGTGCTCATGTACCGCTCAGCAACACGCATACAGTACGTATTACCTTATGTTTCACAGATTCTTCCAAGGAAATTCTTTTAAGCAATATATGTTGGGCTCAGAAAGTTAAACTGAGAAACCAGGTTCATGTTCATGCTGCTACAGTCAGAACAGGACATCTGGGCCCACAAAGAGGAAGACTTTGTCGTAAAGATCCTTATTTGAAAAGTTAACTGATGAAAAAATGGTTAAGAACTTGACTTTTTTTTCTCCTACGCATTTCAGTGCAGCAAATTTTTACCTGGAATCTGACTCAGGGTCTGCAGTGAACAAAGGAAGGACAACATAGTAACCAAGATTTTTTTTTTTTTTTAATGAAGAAAGACGCAAGTTTCACAGACATTTGTAATGGAAAAGAACCACTACACCTTTTTTTAGATACTCACTTTTTTTTTCCTTGAATTACTCACAGCTGTTTCACAGTTTCTCTCAGTGCACAGTTAAGACTGGGAAGACAATGTGTAAGTTTCTGGGTGCCCTATCCTGGTATATGGGAAAATGCAAGGAAATAACACACTCTGCCAAATAACCTCAGTGGAAGTTCATAGAATCACAGAGTAGTTTGGGTTGGAAGAGACCTTAAAGATCCTCTAGTTCCAACCCCCTTGCCATGGGCAGAGACACCTTCCACAAGAGCAGGTTGCTCAAAGTTCCATCAACCTGGCCTTGAACACTTTCAGGGATGTGGCATCCACAGCTTCTCTGGGCAACTTGTGCCAGTGTCTCACCACCCCCATGGTAAAGAATTTTTTCCTGGTATTTAACCTAATCCTGCTCCCTTTCTGTTTGAAGCCATTCTCCCTTGGCCTGTTACTACATGTGCTTGCAAAAATTCCCTCTCCAGCTTCCTTGCAGGTCCCTTTAGGTACTGGAAGCTGCTCTAGGTTTTCTGAGAGTCGTCTCCTCTCCAGGCTCAACAACGACAGCATTCTCAGGCAGTCTTCAGAGCTGAGGTATCCCAGCCCTCTCATCACCTTTGTGGCCTCCTCTGGACTCATTCCAACAGATCCACACCAATCCTCCATTCCAACCCTCATGATGGGAGCCCCAGAGCTGAATGTAAGACTCCAGGTGCAATGTTAGGACAGTGGAGCAGGGAAAATCCCCTCTCTCATCCTGCTGGCCACACTTTTGCTGCAGCCCAGGACACAGCTGGCCTTCTGGGCTGCAAATTCCTATTGCCAGCTCATGTCAGGCTTCCCAAGTCCTTCTCCACATGGCTGCTTGCAATACATTTTCTGTCCAGCCTGTTCATTTAATATCAGTTTCAGCTGATGCAGAATAATTCCTAATCTTGCAGGGAAGCTTAACTAGTACAATACTGACAGCAGTGCACTGCATTACAGCTGCCAGAAGTCCTGTTAGTATAGGATATTCTTTATTAATAGTCCCAAATCTCAGTTAGATAGTATTTGATTCCTGCTTAAAGGATACTAATTTATTGATATTCCTGAATTTCCTGGGAGCCCCATGCTGCACAGTAGCTTTCCAGGTCTCTACAACAGCAGTGTCAGGCAGGATGCTGCAGGGAGATGCAACCCACACAACAGGAACCTGCAGCTCTGGCATTCATTTCTCTCCAGGCAGAAACAATGGGGGCACAGACACACACAGGCTCTGTGGGAGGACTCCCATTTTTAGGAGGTTCCAGGGAAAAGCATGCCATGCTTGGGACACAAAGGCTCTGCCTGTGCCCCACCTGTGTGTTCCCTGTCCTTCAGGCCTGGTGCTCCAGGATGAGCCCCTGGCAGGGCAGGGGGAGCAGAGTCACAGTGGGGTTGGAGCCCATCTCAGCTGGGCTGGGCCCTGTCTGTGACAGCAGTGCCTGCAGAACTGGCTCTTCCCAGGTGAGCACCTCTGCACACACTTGCACAGGGCAGGGAGGCACAGCAGACAGGGAGCACATTCAGTGCTTCAGTGTGGATAAGAACAAAGTACACCAACAGCTGTGCCAGTGCAAGCAAAAAGTCCACACAGCATCACTGTGTTTTCTTCAGCAGAGAGCAACAGCTGATGCGTAGGAAAGAGTTCAGCAGGGCAAACAGATAAAAACAAATTCTTTCTAAATACTCAGGGCTCAGAAGCTTCCAAAGATGGCATGCTTTTTATTTAACAGTCAAAAATGGGCTTTTCTTTCCTGATTTGCCTTAATCCCTTACTAAATCAAAAGCTAGAGAGCCCCAAAGTATTTTGTGACAGGGCACTTCACAGCTTGCTTAAGCATTACTGGTGCAATACAGAAAAAAGCACTACATTTTATGTAAGAAAACAAGTAATGCCACCAATAAATGGCTGCTCTGAGAAACAAGGACATTCTCATTTAATAGCTCTCTTATAACAGAGTCAAAGTGTATCTGGAAATAGTAATAATTTAAAACCTCAAATGCCTATGGAAGGTTGGTTTTACCCACCATCCCTTGCAGCACCTTCCACTTTTAGTTCATAATTGCTCTAAAGAAGTGATTAGGCCTGTAATTCCATGCCTTCCCAGCAATATTCCCTCAGACAGCAGACACTGCTCTTCAGCATCCCCATCTCCTGGCATCTGGTCAGTCTCACACTGACTGCACACAGCTCAGCCCCCAAACACACCCGAAAAATCCAACATTGCTTTCCAAAGAAACACATTCTAATCAGTTCTAACACACTATGCAGAGACTTTGGAGCCTCTCTTACAAGTCACATGGACTTTGACATGGCAAATACAACCCTCCTTTTCAACCACTTCTAAAAGATACCTTCACATTTTCCCCTTGAACACAGAATCCAAAGTGAATTTCCCAAACAACTGCAAAGAAACTGTGCCACTACTGATCAACCAGTGAGCGCTGTATAGACTTGCTCTGGATTACTGTGTGACAGGACTAAAGGCAGGAAAAGTACCAAAGATCAAATGAATACTGGTGAAGAAAGACTTTTCAGAAGGGCTTGATCCCAAAAGCAAAGAGGCTGGTTGGTTTGGTTTAGGTGGTGATTTTTTCACAGCAACTCAATGCTTGTGATAACAAGGTTCCCTGAAGAAGCAACACTGATACTTAAGGAGCAGGAATTTAAGGAACTGACTTATTTTCTTATAAAGACAAGAAAATCCTGCAATTATTCAAATAATGCAGACTTTTCATTAATAATTCTTTCTCTCAAGATTAACTTAGGACAGATGCAAGTGAAAGCACATCACTCCTTTAGAATTCTATGTTCTTAAGGCAAGTAAGTTCTACAATATTAATCAGCTGTAAGAGCTGCTGCTGAATAGCAGAAGTGTTTCCTTTTTTCCTGTGTACACAACCGACAGCTGCTTACACAGAGATACATGTCTGAGGGAGTGCAAATATTCCAGGGAGGGTACAAAGCATATGGTGCTGTGGGACTCTGCATGTGGTTCTCGGGGAGGGTGAGTGGAGATGCAAAACCAGAACTAATGCCAGGGATTTCACAAAATGCACAGAGCTGTCACTTTTATAAGATCATCTCCAAACAGCATAAACTATGGGTCATGCTTAACCTCCCATCTCTGAAAGCCTCAAAGCTGAAATTTCCAAGAGCTGGCACTCTGCACATACTGATGCAGCACTGCCTGCCATTCATAGATGTAAGAATAGCAGAAAATAAGAGCCAGGGACATGAGTCACACAGAAAATACGAGCAAAATGAGAAAGGCAGCATCTATTTGCAGGCAAGGACGCTTTCCAAGGTAGAAGACAAAGGCAAAAGAAAACCCAAGAACCTTTTTAACAGATATCCTGATAAATGCATTATTTATAGCTGAAGTGCATTCAGTAACACTGCCAGACACTTGTCAAAACTACAAGTTCCAAAAAAACCCCATAAATACATGATTTACCAGGCAGTATTCATAATGATTAAGAGAACTGCTCTGTCCTGCACGTCTCACTTTGAACAGGAAAAGGTAACAAGCATGTTATGCAGCACATAACTATTCATAATGGACTGTTTCTTTTGAAAAGGAAAAGGAATGAACATCATTCAGAGCAATGAAAGAGAAATCATGCTTGAAAAGAGGAAGATGAAGAATCAATTCAGCACAGGCTGAGCCGTGTATACAGGAGAGAAAAAAAAATTAATTTGGATTCCAGTAAGATACAAGTTTCCAACAGCAGTTTCAAACCAGAAGCAAACCAGGACCAAGTCATTTTTCCAGGGTTCAAAATGTGAACCCAATCTCCATTATTTGGATCACAATAGCAAATTGGTGCCAATAAATCACCTCTGGGTGCCATGGTTCATTTACCTGTGAGCAGCCACACCATTAAAACACAAAATACATTATGCACACACAGGGCCAGACAACTACAAAATGTTAGAGAAGGTTGAAAAGTATCAGCAGCAAACAACACAGTGAGCAGGGGAAAAAATAAGAGTGAAGCTTTTTTTTTGTATCAAACTTCTGAAGAAATGCAAAATGCTTTTTCTTCCTCAAGGCTCAAAAGGAGGCCCACAGGGCACAAGACAATGGGTCAAACATCCAAGTGCAACATGAAAACTGAACTTCAAGAAACAGGACAGTCTGATAAACATAAGATTAATTCTCTAACAGGAACAGTTCATGGTGTTTCTTTATGCTGCTTGCACTGAGTGTACTCAAAACTGGTCAGCTCAGCAGCAGAAGCCATCTGGTTATGGTCACTAATTTGGCCTGAAATGAAGCTTAAGGCTAATTGAAAGGGACAGGGGCCCACAGTTTAGACATACCACTACAATACTGGAAATATAACATTTCAATCAAAAGAAAAAAACCTGCATCCACCTGCAAGTAACTGAACTGGCAAAAACACACCCCAGCACAAACCATTCAGACACAATTCCTGCCCTCCTGGCTGCTGAAGGCAGAGACACACCACAGACACAAACACTTCCCCCACATCTTCCCCCAGTTAATCTTAATCTACCCAAAGTGTATCAATCCACTAAAAGGAAACCCTTACAGAATTGTAACTGCAAGGAAATTCCAGAGGCCATACAGCTGGGGTGTGCTACACCCACATAAAGCATTTCCATTCGGATCAGTAGAACAATGTCCAAATAAATCTCCCAGATGTCCTCAGTTACAACACTGGTTTGTATCACCGAGTCTGAGTACACTTTACCTGATTCCTTTCCAGTGCAACCAAACCTCAGGTTCTCCTCCAGAGAGCACCTATCTCATACCAGCTGTTATTGGGCATTGCCTAAACCAGGTCAGAATGAAGGCAACTTAAAGAAAAAACTCTGAAAGGTGTATGAGGACACTGGGCCCTCAACACCAACTATTTCACCTTCCAGACATGCTCATGTTACACTGTGCAATTGTTTCATGTGCATCAAGTCACAGCCAGAGCTGAGGGAACCAACCATGCTCATGCAGTACACAGAGCTGTGAAGTCAGTTTTGCATATTCATCTGCACATAAATTAAGCTTCCACTGGCAAATGAAGCTGGTAAATTTTCATCTCTTTGAGCATTCTTCCCATTTTAGAACTTCCTACAGGACTGAGGCCTTGTGCAATGTAACATTTATCCTACACAGCCAGCCTGCATTGCCAAATTACTGAAACACTGAGTTAATTACTGGGAACTACAAAACTGGAGGGGTGGGGGGATGTGTGTGTGCAGGCAATGTGAGGATGCAAGAGAGAATACGGCTTCAAAAATATTTTAATGTATCTTTGCTTCTTGCCTAAGAGCTAATACCAGTAGGAGCTGGAAGTATAAAATGCCAAGTTTCCACTGTGGCATTAAATAATTTCCATTCAACTTGTTTTTTCTACTTCCTGAAAAGTCTAAGTACACACAGGGGGAGAGAGATTTTCACACTTATTTTTCATTTGTTCCTCTTCTCTCTGTGAGGACTTCGCCTGTTACCTCCACATGGCACTTTGCATCCCTCCCTTCTCAGACAAAGCTGGAAACATCTCTGTTGGCACCTCAGAGGAGAAGACATGCACTTCCAAGGATGTTGCTACCACAGTTCTACCCAACAGCTGCACACAGAGGACACATGAGTAACAAGTTTTGTCAAGCTGAAGGATCTCAGCTCAGCATCTACCAGAACACGCACTCTTCCCCACAGTTTAATATCAAGCAGTGGGAAGAAAACAGTTTTGATGAGAATCAAATGATTATCTTGAAGTTAGGAGACCAACTCCTGGCATTTGCTGTCACTCTGAAATGGTTTCAAGGTGTTACATTCCAGTTCAGTTCAATAAAATTACAGTGGCTACTTCACTCTTCAATTTAGGTGACTAAGCTAAAAACCTGCCAGTCCTGATTAGTATCCTGCTTATCAGCCTGAATATTACGAATTGGGTTTGGTCTATTTAAAATAATAATAAAAAATTATCTCTAAATGGTAAGCACTTGGAAGCCAATACTAAATAAGTATGTTTACAGAAAAATTTGGTTTTGCAAAGGTTAAGTGAAATAATATCAATATGAAGTTGCTTTTTAACAAATCAACTATTTATTAAACAGATTTATTCTTACCTCTTGTCATATTTTATCCTTTTACAAAATTGACTTTCATTCCAGCAATATAGAAGTTGCTTACAATACACACGCTGTTTATAACTGGCTGGCACACAGACAGCTCATCTCTCGTGCACCATTCCAACAAACAGTATTTGCACAAAATCCCACAAAACCCACTTCAGTTCAGGACTGGGCAAATCATCTGCCAGAAGCACCAGCCCACAAATGAAAGGAATGCAGTGCAGAAGCAGCAACTTGTAGTCCCAGGTTGTCAGCCCTGAGCAGCACTTTTTGTCAGCCTCTGACAGACAGACCACGGGCCCAGCACTGAACTGACACAAGCCAAGGATTTCACAGAATATTTCCTTTGTGGACATTCAGCCTCACTCCTCAAAAATAGCATATGCCAACCAACAATCTTCCCAATTAAATCCATGCAATTTTGACTGTTGAAATTAGGAGGTAGATAGCAATTCAATATGCTTCATTATCAGCAGTTTAATATTACTGAAAAAAATGCTTTATTACAACTGTTCCTCCTTCTGTCAGGACATTCTTTTCCTAAAGGTTAGGCAAGACAAAGACAAGCAGTTCTTTTCCAAATCTGCTCTGCCAGTCTACTCTGATCCTACCATTAAATGTATGGAAAGGGCTATGACTGATAAAACTTTAGAATCATGATTCCACTGCTCCTTTTTCAGGACTATTTCCTTAAAATAAGCTATGGAAAAATAATTAAGCAAAACCACATAGGGTTGTGCACTTAGGACAGACTAATCTTCACATACTTTAAATATATAAAGACAAAAGAAAAGAGAAAAAATCTTTACAAATTTAATTCAGTGAAATGCTGACTCATTTGCAGGCCAGCAAAAAGAAGTGTTACTTGCAGGATGTCTTTGATAAACATCTACTGTAAAGTATAACACAAGCTAAATGGAAAACTACAGACCACAGCCCTGCCCAGTTTCTGTCCCCTCCCACACACACGTCAGTGTCACATTAGCCTTAGAATTACTCAGCCAACCCAGAGTCCTGCATGGGTTTGTACTTCTTCAATTTCAAAACACTTTCACAGATCAGGTATAAGCATTTCACCCTGAGCTTCTAGTTAACTTAGAGACAGCATTTGTTTCAAACTGGTATTTATAGTTCCTTCCAGTCAGCATGAAGTACCAGTGGAAAATGTTCTCATTAAAGCGTAAAAGATCTCCTTGGTTATATTCTTAAAACACACATTACTGCAAATCCTATTAGGAACAACATGTAAGTTTTATTTTCAATTATTGATCGTTTCTAACAGTGCTTAAAATCTCTAACAGGAGGGTGGCAACTCAAGGAAAATAACCTATTCATGGAAAAAAACCCCTGCCTTTAGGACAAAAAAGATGTAACTAAATAACAAACTATGGAATAGTTGCAGATCAGACTGAAATCACACAGCAGGGGAAAAAATTCTCCTGGTTCAGCATTTGGTAAGAGGAAATAAGTGCTCCTTACAGAGCAGTGATTTAACATTTCCTTCCAACTGACCTTGGAAATACACTTGGAAATCCTGCACACATTTCTGTACCTTGCTGGATACACAAGTTGTTCTTAAAACCTGAATAAAACATGAAAAGCAGTAGTTCCAGGGTTCCAACTGGATCAAGTTTTTATTCTGGTACAGAGTTAGGCAGCAGTCTGTTGGCTGAGCCATGTCTGAAGTCAGCAACGATTTCATTCATGTATTTGACACTCCTGTCATGACTAACCCCACTCATGTCACTTGATCAAAGCACTGCCTGTAATCCTGCTAACGCTGCCTGTGTTTAGTGAGCATTTCTCAGTTGCAATGTTGACTTAACCAGGTTAAGACGACTTAAATCTCTCTTCTTGGGTTCCTCAACTCAGTACATACAACTGTTTACAGTCTCCCAGTGAACCCGGCTGCAGTTTATGTCAAATGTTTCCTTTTTAGGTATTTTTATAGTAATACACAACACTGGGAAACCAAAGGAGCAAGGAAACAGGAACAAGCAGGTGGACAAAAGGAGAGCAAAAGCAGCACAAATAAATAATTCTGTCAGTATGTTTTCTGTTTGAGGCAAAACCAGCCCTTCAGGAGGTGGGGTTTTGTTAGAGTTGGGGGTTTTTTTTGATTGTTGTTCTTTAATGCCAATCCAAGAAGATCTCAGCTTTTCCTGGCAAATGCATTCCACACTAGTGGAATAACTTCAAGCAATGCCACTGTTAAAAGTACTTTTATCAAAATGTTCTCAGGCACAGCAGAGTAAGATAGGCACAGCAAGCAGCCAAAAGCAGCCACTAAGGAGCACCAGGCTCTGCCACCCAGCAAGGCCAGCACAGAGCCCCATGCAAGCAGGAACAGCCACCCATCTGCTCCAGCATGGCCCCATCCAACCTGTCCTCATCTCCAACCCTTTGAGCCCCATCTGGGGGCCAAAAAGGGCTGTTGTGGTTTAACCCCAACAGCAGCTAAGCCCCACCCGGCCCATCACTCCCTCATCCCCCACCGGGACAGGGGAGAGAACTGGGAGGGTAAAAGTGAGCACTCCAGGGCTGAGACAGAGACAGTTTAACAGGGAAAGCAAGGAGTTCATCCACACTTCCCATGGGCAGGCAGGTGCTCAGCCATCCCCAGAAAAGCAGGGCTCCCTCACACCCAACAGTTACTTGGGAAGACAAAGGCCATCGGCCCAAACATGTTCCCCCTTCCTCCCCAGCTTTTTATACTGCTGAGCACATGGAATGGAATATCCCTTGGTCAGCTGTGTCCCCTCCCAGCCTCCTCACTGGTGGGGAGCAATGAGGAGCAGAACAAGCCTTAACTGGGTGTAAGCTCAGCTCAGCAATAATGAAAACATCCTTGAATTATCCACACCATTTTCAGCACAAATCCAAAATAGCTCTGTAAGACCTGCTCTGAAGAAAATTAACTCTATCCCTGCCCAAACCAGCACACACAGGAAATTCCATGGTCCAGGACTTGAGTGGCCCAAAGAAAACACCATGATAATCAAGTTAATGAAAAAAGAGGTTTTTCCATACTTTTTACCTGTACAGCCCAATGTGTGCACAACAAGAGGAAGCAAAAAGTGCACTCCTGTATTCCCATTCACCAGTAGATGTGGGAATACACAGAGTCACAAACCAGAAAGGTTTTCTGGAGCTAAGACTTCAGCAAGTGAATCTAGAAAAATTTCTCCAGGCATGGCAATACAAGACATTATAAAAAAGCCAGCTTACATTCATTTACAAACATTCAATTCTCAATGCAAAAGTGAGTAGTTAAAGGAAATACACCCATTTTAACTGAAGTCAGGAGTCATTAAGCAACGAACTAGCATTCAGGTTAGCTTTTAGTATGAACAATAGTCCATGAATCCCCAGTGTAGGCTGACCATCTCCTTCATCTAACCAATCATAAAAAGTGTTTCATACTTTCAAGAAAATTTTGGTGTTTTATAGGTGTTAAATTGTATTCTGTCAATACCAGCAAGGAAGCTCCATGAAATATACTCAGTGCAAAAGACACCAACATCTAAGAAATTAATTCCAAAAGACTTGTTTCTGAAATTCACCTACTCTTATGGCATAGGAAAAAAATCCTGATATAGCAGTGATCTAATTGAGATTTCATGCTACTCTGACAAAACACAAGACTGCTGCTGGTTGTGCCTATTTCTCTTATACATCCTTTGTTCCACTTCATGCAACTCCATAAGTCTCCCCATGTGCCTCAGCAGCCCTGAAGAGGAGTAACAGTAGGATTATAGTTTTCACTCCCTTTCCTGGCCCCTCAAGCTGAAAGGCTCCCATACCTTTTAACTATGATTTGCAACTCTATCTAAATTCTGTCTTTGAACTATTCAAAGGTAATCAGGATTTTCCATGTCTCCATGTCTAGGTTGGCTTCTTATGGCCACAGGCAGAACTACATCAGCACAGATCTGCAGTCACTTCTTACTGCACATTTTGAGTTTAAGAGCAGAGGGCCACCCCCAAAAAACTGCTGTTCAGAGGACCTGGTGGTCCTTAATGCCACAATGGACAACACAAACACCAAACTGACACAAAACACTAAGTACAGTCATCAGTTTCTAGGGCTGATCCATCAAAAGTCTAAGTTTGGGGACAGACTAGTTCTCTTTACATCACACTTTAAAGTTGGTCTTTCCTAGGTTCCTATTTATGTTTTGCATAAGCCTACTCTGGAACAGTTTCCACTGTTCTACAAAAACCAATTCTCTCCATTTCCTGACTCAAGCTAAAATCTGTTGTGAGAGAAGCAGCAGCAAGAAATCTCAAGAAATAACTTTTATGGCCTCTATTTTCAAGTCTTTAGTGTGAGTAGATTTGGACCATGGCAACAAATAATTTCTTGTTAACCTTAGTGGGTTTTGCCTGATTACAGAGAAGTATTTTCATCTGCAGAAGGGGAACTAAGCTCCAAGGGCCAGCAGGTGGGTGTATCCAGAGCTCCCAAACTTACGTGCTAGAGCAGGAGTCACCCAACCAGTTGAATTAAAATTGTAAACAGCTGCAAACAAACTTTTGCAGATGTTACTCATGTATGCTTCACACCCATAATTTGCAAGTCAAGCAATGCCAATATTTATGTACTGTAAGTACATAATTATGTTGCCATGGAATGTAACATGACTCCTGTAACCTGGGCTCAGGATAAAGAGGATTAATTCACTTAAAAGCACAACTCTGGTTAAGGCTTTACATACCTACCATAATGTATGTGGCTACTGCAACCAGTCAGTGACTTCGGTGAGTCTCCTCATGGTAGCAGCAGTATTTAGAAACACTGTTATTCACTAAGTCAATGATGCCTGTAGTGTTTAGTGTTTTATTACACATATGCTCAAAGTTTGGAGAACTGGACTGGAACATTAGAAGACAATGGTCAGGATTCAAAAGCATTAACAGAGGTGAGAGGCCTGCTGACTACAAACTGGAAAAAATGGTTGAGCTTTCTGGATCCACTGAAGTTTAACAACACCACCTGTTGCTTCCTGAGTAACAGAGCTGTTTACTTGGCAGCTCAGTCTGATGAGAAGTGTCACACCTCTAACATCAGCACCCAGCACAAAGTAATTAATACTCTACCTGCTGGTGCCTGCAAGGAAAAAACTGGTGCTGGGACAGTGAAGAAGTTCCAGAGGTTTGGGAGATTTTTTAGATCATTTAGTTATTATGGTCAGGTTAATACTTTTAGTTCTTTTTTATATTTCATTCCCCAAAATTCCCTTAAGATACAACTGAGATTAAGGATCTATATCTATAGCTTAGGAAGATAATTATAGCATCTCTAATTACCATCAGAACACGCTTTACAAGCTTTTTTAGTAAGTCCATGTAACAGTGGTATGATTAGAGAACATTAAAGTTTAAAATCTGAATCTCAATTACAGCAATTTCTACTTCTAGGTCCATTATATCACTACAGGGTCAAAAAGACTGTTTAATTCTTATCTTTCTCACTTGAATTAAGTTTATTCCCAACTGAGAATTTTCTAGAGTCAAAATAATTTTCTCTTATAGTATGATTTTACTGAGGTTTTTTTTCCTCCCATAACTTCAAGATATATACATTCAAAATTAATTAAAACCATTTTCACATAAGCCCTCAAGTATTTAAAGAATAAAAATTAAATAACACATGAAATGCTATTCTGGAATAATATTTGAAGGATATAAATATTTAAATGTTAAAAAATATTCTGCATTTACCAGAACACCCACAGCTGTTTTATGCTGTTAAAAATGCAGCAAAAACAAAGTGCAGTTAAATTTACACTTCCTGTGCTTCTGTTTCGCTGTAACGTTCACTGATAAGAAGCTGATTTTTAAATAACAATTATTTAATCAGCAGAAGCTGAAGAACTTTCATCTTCAAGAAATGCTATTTCAGTTCTGAAAAGATCCTCCTCACTTATCTGACCCCAGACTCTGGAGGCAAGAGCTTCCCACTCTATCCAAAGCCAAAAAACATTAATACCACTTCTTTTCCAAAGGGCATTACAACTGACAGGATTCACTGGCCATGTACCCTCCCATAGGAAAACATTCCCTTGCATGTTTCGAGATATGAAGCAAAATTTTCATCCTTTCTCCACCCACAAATCTACATTTTCAAATGAAAAATCTTTATGTATCAACACAGCTGGGGAGAGAATTCTTCTGGTTCTGGAAGACCAAAAAAAAAGCCATCTTGAAAAATTAAATGAAATTACCATAGAACACAAGTAATTAGGTACCTTCCTAAGAAATGTTAGACTGGTTGAATTACTAGAATTCTTTAGGAAAAATAACAAGGAAAATCACTTTAAAAACCAATTCTTACAACTGTTGGACTGATGAACACATTCTGAACACATGGAGAAAAGAGTGTCTGTAACAACTTGTGACTGCCAGGTCTTGCAAAACCTGTGGAACTCAACGGGAAGAGAGATGTCCAGGTTTACTTCCCTCTCCCTCCTGCAAGGATGGTGTCACAGGTATTGCCTTCACCAGGTAACAGGAACAAGTTTTGCCAAAGGTACAGCACTGGAAATGGCTGTCCTGGACATTCTGGTCATAAAAGCTCCATTTAATGGAGATTACATGGATCCCCCTCCTGCAAACTTTCACCTAATAGTAAACACTATTTTTGCTGAATGCACATTTTTAAAAGCCTCAAAATACTGAGCAACCCATAATAACAGGCAGGATAAACCACAGCCAGCACCAACAGAATGAATAAGCTCTTTTTACAGTATGAAAGGGCAAATTCATACTCAATACTACATAGTTTGGGAGCACTGGGGTGGGATCAGGGGTTACCTTTTTGTGACTAAAAGAAAATCTCAATATTCCACATTCTATAAACACACTTGTCCTTATAAAGACTATCCCAATGCCCATTTTGAAGCTTTCAGAAAAATTCAGTCCCATGATACATGTTTCTTGGTAGAGCAAAGAAGAGAGACCACAAAAAATTCCCCAAAACAAAACACAGAGTATTCATTGATGCTTTGCTTTAAAAATCATCTACTTGCAAATCACCACAAAAATCACCTACATTTAGGTCCCAGGTCTGGTGCTTAGCAATGGTAATGTGAAACTTCCAGTAACACATTCACAAATTTTGCACTTGAAGGTTTTATTTCCCCAGAAATAACATTAAAAGCCAACAAATTAACTCTAGTACAGATATAAACCTGGAGAAAAGCTCTGTTACATATATAAGAAGAAACATCAATACTGAAGAGTGTGTCAAAGTAAGAACTTTGTCTTGCTCTCAGAACTGTTACTCACCCGCTTTGGCCCACTGAAAATCTTCCTGGTGTTTTCCTTAGATTTATCACCTTGTTTATTTGTGGATTTCTTATTGCCTTCAAGCACACCAGATGCATCTTCTGAAAACTCCAGATCTGCTAAAGGCAAATATAGACATGAAACAACCACACTGAAAGCTGTTGGACTGCTAAAGCTTTCCTTGCATCTGACAATTCCACATGTACAGCTTCTGAAATTATATAATTATCAATCTTCTTCAGAAAAATCAGCTTTAAATCCAAAACCAGTTCTGGATGGAGCTCAGGTTTGGTGACTGGACTGTCACAGCACAGAGGAGCACGACAGGGCACACGGTCACAACTGTTACCTCTCTGTCCACTGGGTAAACTTCAAGCTCCTACTTCCCATTTCATACCTGTAAATCCCAAGTTACCTTTTGCATGTCCTTACTTATGGATTGCTGATAAAACTCTGAGCAGCAGATGAATAAAACAGTAGACTGGGTTCTTCAAAATTATGAGATTAAGAGACTTAGAACACTTCACACTACAGTTACAGGACTGAAGAATCAATCCTACTCCACTTTTCACAAAGGCAGCCTGTTTGTATTTGCTTATTCTGCTGCAAACAGAAAAAAATATGGTCATCAGCTCAGGAAGGAACTGCTGAAATGGCCTTTCAATGCATTCAATACTTGCCTTACCAGTAATTCCAGTACTCAGTCCTGGACTGTAAATCTGCAATTCACTCATCTAATTAAACTCCTGTCCTTAATATTTTCTTCAAATCTGTGTTGTATTTGAAGCATTTTCCCTTGGAGACAAGGGACAAGGGCTTACTTGGCACAAACCACAAGTTACCGTAAATTTCAAGATGGAAATGAAGACAGGCCCAGAGAAGCACTGGTTCATCTGATAAACTGCTAAGAAATCCAATCTATTCCAGAGAAGCTGCTGCCATTTGAAAACTGCATTGCAAAATCCCAAACAGGCTGTATCAGTTACTCTAAAAACAAGTCCTCTGGATCAATTAAGTCACAATTTCAAAATCATCTGAATTTACTTTGTTTGAATTCTGCTCTTATGTGATTCTGAGCTACCACATTTAAATT
Organism: Neodrepanis coruscans; assembly: GCA_013400695.1. Lineage (NCBI taxonomy): Eukaryota > Metazoa > Chordata > Aves > Passeriformes > Philepittidae > Neodrepanis > Neodrepanis coruscans. The sequence goes on along the minus strand of VYZS01052333.1, from coordinate 18,903 downwards.
AGGTAATGTTAAACCCAAAGAAAACTCTTGATAAAAACATTTCAACTCCTACCTGCCACAGGATAATTCTGCATTTTCTAATGTTGTGAGCACATCAAACACTTTCTGGCTTTGTGAGATTATCTGGAATGCTTCTATTTGAGCAGTGCTTCTGGAGGCCCTCTAGGTACCCTAAAAGCACTCTGGCACTGCAGACTCTTAAATCTAAACTTTAAAGAGGGTTTGTGGGGGAAGTTTTTCGTTAACATGAACTGAGGCAGACACATGAACAGTGTTTGGTAAGCAGTGACCCTTCTGAAGCTTGTTTTCCACTGGCTCTCTCCCATA